>CM075005.1:6854284-6888297 GCA_037576675.1 Pangasius sanitwongsei | reverse complement strand
GCGCCGGGGGCGCAGTTGGGGGTTCGGTGCCTGGCTCAAGGTTCTCACCTCAGTCATGGTATTGAGACCCTTGAGCAAGGCACCAATCCCCCAACTGCTCCCCGGGCTCCCCGGGCGCCGGGCGAATTAATAATTTAATTATTGTTATTAATAATTGAATTGTATTTTATTATTAATTGTTTTTTTGATAAATGCTTATACACACATTAAAGGCGCTATATAAAGTAAAGTTTATTATTATTATTATTATTATTATTATTATTGTAAGTAAGCATATGGAGTTTCTGTAATTGAGCTGGAGACTGTGGCACCACCTGGTGGATACCTGCAACGCTGAATCAGACGTCACTGCTGGAGCTTATTTTGACAGAAGCGCTTCTGAGAACAGGCCACAGTAAACTTCTGAAAAACTGGAACCCAGTTAATTTTATACCCGGTATTAAATCTGACACAGTGTTAAATTAGACCAAGCTTTAAGTAAGACCTAGTGTTAATTTAACCCCAGTATTAAATTAGACCCAGTGTTAAATGACACCCAGTGTTAATTTAATCCCAGTATAAAATTAAACCCAGTGTTAAATTAGACCAAGTATTAAATGAGCTCTTACATTAAGTTAAACCCAGTGTTAAATGAGACCTAGTGTTAATTTAACCCCAGTGTTAAATTACTGTGTTTAATTAGGCCTAGTGTTAGACTTAACGTTAGCTTAACTTCATGTTAAATAGAGCCTCTGTTAATTTAACCTCAGTGCTAAATTAGACTGAGTGTTAATTTATTCCTAGTATTAAATTAGACCCAGTGTTAAATGGGACCTAATGATAAATTTGTCCTAGTATGAAATTAAACCCAGTGTTAAATTAACCCCAGTATAAAATTAGACCCAGTGTTAATTTAATCCCAGTATACAAATAAACAAAGTGTTAAATTAGACCCCGTGTTAATTTAACTCCAGTATTAAAGTAGACTCAATGTTAAATTAGACCCAGGGTTAAATTAGACCCAGAAGCTGTTCCTTCAGAGATTATCTGACCTATTTCTTATCATTTCCACATGGTTTGAAATTGAAAGACTGCTCATCGCTCATCACTCACCAGCTTACATTTACTAAATACTGAAACTAGAAAGTACTTGTGAGCGTTCATTAACCATTTTGTATAATTACTTCATAGTAATTCCAGTGTCACATTATGCTTTAAAAAAATCACTAGTTTAATTATTAAAGTTTGTGGCCTCATGAGATCTTAAAAAAGTGCTGAGAGAGCCTCGATGTAAAATTAGGCTTGGTGTGGAAGTGAACTTAATGTTTAGTTGTGCCGTGTTCAGATAGAATTAGCTCCAGAAAATGGTAGTGTAAACTGGATCATTGCATTTGTGCGCTGTAGTGTTTCGGAAAGACTCAAACCTTTGCAGATTTTTGTAATGAGCTCCTTCCACCACTGCAGCATCCAAACCACAAGCTCTCATTTACCAGGTGGCTGTTTTTAGCAGCTTTTAGTGTTTTTGGATGGGGCTGCTCCATCTGGAGGGCTCTAGAGGCCTTCGGTTTATGGATCTGCAGATAACATGGCAGAGAAATGCTGTTAACATGTGAGCTTAATGCTAATGAAGACTACAATGTCTGGACTCACATATCTCAATTCTATTCAACAATAAACAGTGTGTTCAAATCAGCTCTTACGAAGTGACAGAAGAAAAACATGCAAGGACTGGGTGAGAATGTTTCCACAGGAGCATAGGGAGAGGAAAATCAGACAGTAAAAAAAAGAAAAATAGGTAAATTTGGCCTCTAGAAAGGAAAGACAGACTCTCTCTCTCTCTGTTGTAACTCACTATGAGTTAACAGATGCCTGTGGTTTGCAACAGCTCTCCTGGTAATTGTAAAAACACTCAGTCCATCTAAATTTTGGAAAGGCAACAGCCACCACCAACCCTCCTCTGACTTTTTATATCAGCTTTGCCTTCATTGGAAATTATAGCTGGGTTTAACTCTAATTTAACTCTTAACAGGTCCGATTTACACGTCTGAAATGCCATCCAGTCACTTGAAAACTGTCCAGATGATGTTCTGCTTCTGCTATGTCCAAAGGATGGCACTTAATGCTGCTCTATGTGTTGTGACTGCTTAACTTTTCAGGTACATACCATACCTGTGTGTAATCCTACAAAGCAACAGACGACCATCCTTTCACTAGGAATGTTTGCGACACAGAGTCACAACAAAGCCAAAATGTGAGAAACGATATTTTAATCGAGATTTTCTCGATTCTATTCAAATTAGTTATGACACAGTAAAGAGGCAAATCTAAACGACTGGCTCAAATGATTCCTTCGACCAATCCCATGGAATGTGTGTTCCAAGGTTTTTTTTTTCAGTTCCTTTAGTTCCCTGTTTGATGAGCAAAAAAGGAAGAAAATCTTATTTCATCTCATCCTGTCATATACAACCTCTCATTAAATGTGTATAGAGACAATACGAAGAAAATAAAGCTTGGAAAGAAGTTGCAGAGATTGTTAGTACGTAACGTGTAAATCAAACAACCAATTTTCACATAGATTAGTGTCGTATTTAATTTGTGTTTGACTAGTTAGCTTTACGGAGGGCACGGTGGCTTGGTGCCTTGCACCTCTGGGATTGGGGCTTTGATTCCCTGGGTGGGCAGAATTTGAAAGTTCTCCCTGTACCTCAGAAGTTTCCTCTGTGTACTCTAGTTTCCTCCCCAGCCCAAAGACATGTTGTAGGCTGATTGGCATTTCCAAATTGTCTGTAGTGTATGTGATTGTGCCCTGCGATGGGTTGGCACCCTGTCCAGGGTGTCCCCTGCCTTGTGCCCTGAGTCCCCTGGGATAAGCTCCCCGCGACCCTGTGTAGGATAAGTGGTACAGAGGATGGACGGATAGCTACTGTTGTTTATAAACGGAACATAAAAAATAACGCTGTACAGTAGATGGCCACAAGTGACAACAGTAGCAGTCGCTACACACCCACAAGGGACAAGCTACGAGTGAACATAGTGTAAGGCTACTGTTTAGTTTGAGTAAATGAAAAGTGGCATTATCAAGTGTCAGTGGTCAGTGGTGAAGCCTGTGGTTTTGATGCTAACATTTGATTACTAAGCCATATTCAAAATCAATGTAAAATCCTTGATACACACACACCTGTGACTGCATCACAATCACTGAATTCTGTATCAATACACAGGTTTTAAAGCAATAAAACTGTTACTGTTAAGCCACTGTTTTGTCCGTATATTCTAATCCTTGTCTGTTATGTTGCTTAGCGAAAAGCTTACTTCTAAACAGACTACAAGTCTGTGTGGTGGAAATTGGTGAAATTGTTCTTGGTGAATATTATTAATAATAAATATGATTATTTATTGAACATTGGCATTTTATCATATTGTTTTTGGTGCCATTTTATAAGAGCAATAAGCCACGTGAGGGTGTGTTACAGTGATTTTTATCACGTATCGTGCTTAAGAACACCCCTACCCCTGATGAAATCACTGTAACGCAAGCCTTCTCGTGTTTTATTGCTTTATTATGGGATCTTTCTCTCTTGCTTTCACACATGAAGAGATGTGCTAACATTGCTACACCCAGAGCATAAGCACACTAGGAGGTGGAGGTGCCCTTTCACCCACATTGCAATGACTCAAACTTGGGGATGAAGACGAGGGTGTGAAGAGAAGAGTGGCCTTGTGGATAAGGAGAGGGAACAAGTGTAGGGATGATGATGAGGAGGACAAGAGTTAGTGTAGGTAAGATGAAGAAGAATCAAATTTTGAGGAGAGGACCGAGCCGGTGGATGAGGAGGAGGGAGCGATAAATGGACTGGATGAAAGAATGGATGGAGCAAGTTTGGAGACCAACAGGATGAGTGATGAGGAGGGTGGTTGTGGATAAGGAGAAGGGTAGCAAGTCCAGGGAAGAGAGCGAGGATGAAGAGGACCAAGTTTGTGCATTAGATGGTGCATTAGTTTGTAAGCATAGGGGAAAAGAGGAGAAGAGGTGGAGTGAGCGGGAATGGGAAGACGAGGTGGAAGTGAGTGTGTGGTTGAAGAGATCGGAGGAGGATAATAAAGCTAAGAAATGAGAAGGAGGGAGTGTAAGACAAGAGGAAAAAGCAGCAAACCTAATGAAGACGAGGAGGGAATGAAGGGATGAGGAGAAGGGAACACGTCTGATTCTAGTTCTTGTTCCTAGAGCCAGCTGAGTAGCAATCTGCCAACACAGCAGAGTAACACAGCACGCAGTAGTTTCAAGTTTCAACACACCAGTTTCCCAGAGACGGTTTCCAAATCACACCTTGTTCCTTTTTTAGTAGAAGATGAAACTAAAAAGAATTGGTAAAGGGACATTCTGTCTTCCTCTCTCTCTTTCTCTCTCTCTCTCTCTTACACGCACACACATGTATACACACACACACACACACACACACACACAAATTAAAAACAGCAATTTATAAGGGAAGGTAGGAGAGAACAATCAGCCAGGCCATAAAATGATTTTGTTCTTTTTTGGAGTAATAAAAACATCACAGTTCTGCACTTATCTCTGCCCGGGAGTGTGTCTAGCTGCATTCACCAAAAAGGAGGAATAGAAATCAATTTGTCATTTCTTTAGCATTATTAGGTAAGGTATGATACACTTGGAGGCATGCTTTTAAAGTAAATTAATCAACAACAAGGTAGTGTGATGCAGCCCAACACAAAACAGTGTTACTCTTACCAACCTGAAGAGGATTAGTTCCCATTATTTTTATTTTAACTGCACATCCTGAAGTGCTTTATTCCTCTTATCCCACAGCAATTTGCCAACAATTGCAATTTTATATTTACTAATTAAGAGCATGTTGTGTTTTTCAACCATTTATAATTACGTTTAATGTTGTGGAATGCCTACACGATAAGTTAATTTGTTTTTTTTCCCCTCACTGTTCTCTCTTTATTTATTTATTCTCTTTACTTTATTTATTTATTCTTTTTACTTTTATTTATTTTTTTACTTTTACTCTTCTTTTTCTTTATTCTCTCTCTTAAAAGCAAAAAAGTAGCTGAAAAACCAGAAAACACAAAGTCAGCTGTCTTGAAGACTTTGAAATGATGGAAAACTTACTGATAGTTAGAAAGCACTGACACTGGAGACTCCTTACATAAATGTTACACAAAGGTCTCCTTTCAGAAAGCTTCACCATATCAACAATTATACAGTTTTCTTTGTTAGATGACAGCAGTTTTTTTTTTAAGCTGTTTATTATACTTAGATTACATGTAGCATGCATATCCCTGTGAATGGGCTGTTACTATAGAAATGATAATGTATTAGAGCAATAATATTAATATAGGATTTGATTTGAGTCACAGAAAATTATTCCATACCTTCAGTTTTCAGAACGAAGATGTTGTATAATGCGTTTTATTTTATTGTGTGGATATTTTATACATTACTAATGGCATAAACTTAAACTTAAATAGCAGTGAAGGATCTGCCTACATCCTCAAATAAACACATTGTCAGAATCACTGTCATGATATGTTTTGGTTGACATTGGTCCATGTGTGTATATGTGTGTGAGTGTGTTGAGGATGAGTGTGTGCATGATGCACGAGTCTGGGAGGGGCATTGGCTTCAGAGAGGCATTGGGAAGGCACTAGTGTTGCTGTGGAGATCCTGAGTGACCCTGCCCACAATCGTCATGACACCATGATGTCATCTTTCTCCCATGGCACGACCTACATCCCTGTCCTAACACATAAACACCACAGTGGCCATTGAAAACACACACAGAGACACAGAATGGTAATACACCTAAAACAAACAACTCGTGCGTGTGTATAGAGGTTCAACTGGACACAAACGAACACTGTGAAGTCAACACTGGGGATTTTGCTCAGCTCTCTGTGTTTATAGTGTACTGCAGTTTGTAAATCTTATAAACCTGTAGTGTTACTTTACAGTTATCATATTTGCTTTCTTTGTAGTCCTGTGTATCTTGAATGTTCACCACTAGTGCTGGAGTGTATGAGGTCTGTCAGTCATCCAGGTCAAAACCAAAATAAGGAAACATCTCAGATTTAGCACAAGTCTGCCTTTTGTTGTCTTATTCCAAAAGATAGGCAAATGTAATGCCTACCTTTTACAGTTTATATAACAAAAGCAAAAGCTGTTATAAAATGCAGGTTTGTGAGAAAAAAAAACAACAGTTTCTTAGGAACTTTTAATCACCTATGCTTAATGGAATAGATCACTTACACTTGGTGGTTACCGAAAGATAAGTGTGAAAAATGGTCGTGAAGACGTGAAGACATCATAAATGTAATGGAAAATTAACTTTAAGAAAAAAAAAAAAAAAAAAAAACACCACAAGAGATCAAAACAGGTCACAGTCCAGTACGCTGCAGAATACAAATATGTGCTTCATGAGTGGATAACCAAAACAAAAAGTGTTTGGCCAACTGACAGGTAATTCCACACACAGAGTTCAGCAGACAGACAAGTAAATCCTCAGTAGCATTATTAAACAGGTACCTAATTCCAGTGTAAAAGGCAGAGTTCAGCCAAGAGGTGAGTAAATCCACAAGCAGCATTTGTTCACCAAATAAATAATTGCACAGGCTGAGGTATGTAACAGCTACGTAAATCCACAAAAATGTCTTTCGAAACAGAGGCATGAAGAGGTGAAAAAAGACACCCAGGTACAGAGCAGAATACCCCTTGATGGAAGTGCAACAGCTTTCAAACTGTGAACCACCTGTAATGAAGTGAAATGGGTCCCGGCAGTGATACATAAGCAGTGAAACACTGCAAGGCCTGCTGTTATAGGAAAATAATCAATGATGGAGTGATGTGATGATGTTACTGTTCTATTACAGCACATTCTGAAGTGTTTTTTTCTTTCTCTTATACCACAGCAATTTGCAGATGATTACATTTTCATTAATTAAAGAACAAGATGTCATATTTTTATCCATTTATAGTTACATTTAATTTAATTGTAGAATGTTCATGAAATGTGTTATTGCTTCTGTTATAGCAGCTATGAAAAGTCTTTCTTTTGAAGTTAATAAGACAAAAAATTCAGCTTGTCATGTTACAAAAAAAGCCGTCCACCATCTTGAAGACTTTCAAGCAAAGGCTCTACTGCTGCCTGATACAAAGCACTGACACTGGAGACTCCTTCCAAAAATGCTAAATAAACATCTTACAGAAAGCTTCACCATATGATGATTATTTTTCTTTATAAAATAACAACACATTTTTAACCCATTTATTAGATTATCAGGAGTGTCCACCATCCAAGTCCCTGTGTATGAGCTATAGCTATATTACTATTACTTATATATTACTGTGTATTACTATAGAAACAATAATGTATTAGAACAAGTGCAATAATATAACCCTGTAATTTGTTTTGTAGTCTCTGCTACTGTCAGAGTTATACTGCTGCTATAGTAAATTTACCAACACCTTCTGACCCACAGACATGAAACATGGGACTCAGGAGATCTCAGGAGGCTTGGTTGATGTGCGACAGGGCTGATCCTCTTCAACATACAGTATCAAACAGACCAGTGTAGTGTGGGGTTAACTCCATGCACAGTTGGAGATTATCAGCAGAAAGCCATATCTTGATGCTACTCAGGAGCTTCTGAATGAACCATCGGTCCTTGTGACTCGCTCTCTACTGCTGTGGATGGTCCTACATGAATATTCTAAAGATTTGCACTTCCCACTGCCCAAGTCTCACCCGTGCATCAGTGGATAATGTCAGTTGGATGCTGTAGACTTGTATCTAAGAACTGCTGCTGTAATCATAAAGACTACTGTATAAACATCCTGCCAACACACGTATTACTGTTTGACTTTATAGTACACAGTTGTAGAAGGGTAATGATTTATATTCCCAGTATCTGGTGTCACCCAGAAGAGGAAGTGTTCCCGTTTGACTCTGGCTTCTCTCAAGGTTTCTTCCTCATGTCATCTCATGGAGTTTTTCCTCAGCACACTGTCACCTCTGGGTTACTCAATAGAAATCTAAGTATAAAAACCCTGCTAAGTCTACTATTAAAAGTACTATCAAAATAAATTGAATTGAATCAAACCTGTTGCTGTCTCAGTCTAAACATCGGTGTGGGTCTCCACTGGTGACGTCCAGAAGCCCAATTCATCACGGCTTGCGTCTTTCTATCTAATTTGTCGGGTGACAAGAATTATTATGTTGCTCCCTCCAGGAAGTGACCAGCTGGTTCCTTCTAAAACTTTAGGCAACTATTACAAAGCTCCCTTCTCATCATAGCACCATTGGCTTTCCTCATTTCTCATTCATGGTTGTTCATGTCTTCTTTCTCTAATGTGTTGATTAAAATGTTTCACTGCAGAGATAATATCCCCTAGTGTGATGCTCAACTCTCAAATTGTTGTTATTACTAACTGGAGCCTCATTATTCATGTCTGGAACTACACAGCATGATCAGCCACTGATTTGGGTGTCTTAACTTGTTGAGCCAGTTTTCATTCATTGGCAGGTTGATGAAACTCCCCCCTAAAACCCTCTGCTCTTTTGCATCATGGGAAGTTCTGCTCCCACACCGATGCACGTCCATCCAGGAATGAAATCACATACCTCACTTGTGACCTCTATCTCTCTCTCTCTCTCTCACTCACACACACACACACACACAGGTCTGCATTTTTAGGATTAGTGTGCAGTGAGGTAGGAATCCTCTGCACACTTCTGGGCACACATTATATTGTAGAGATGGTGGCACCACTGAACTTATCAACCAACCTGCCAGCAGATTTGATCTTTATGGTCCACAAGCACAAAAGGGTCAGGGAACAGAAATTATGGAAACCTTCTATTCCTTCTATTCCTGTGGCACCGCCTGCTGCCTGACGCCGGTATGACCAAGACGCGGGAAGAAGTGAGTATTTTATTTAACATCAGAAATATTTTTCCTCAATGTAAGCATCCAGCGTGTGTGTTAGTGTCCACAACTATGTATCTATTACCCTGCATGCCCAGGAGGTCTGTTCACCTATGGAATTTTAATATACACAAAAAGCTAAGAAAAAAGTTATTCTACAACTCCAGTCGCATTGACTTAGTGCTATTAAGTCATTTCATTATACATCTAATTGGGACCTGACACATTTCAGCACCATGCTGCTTTGCCGTCTGCTCTCAATGACTTCTTAACACATCTACATGTGCAAAAGTCTCTGTATGTTCTTGTTTCACAGGAAAAAAAATTATTTTGAGTTAAATTTTTACTGGTGACAAGTGACAAGGTTGCAACGGTGTCTCTGAATATCAGTTTAGTTGAATTCAATTTTATTTGTATAGCACTTTGAACAATCGACATTCCTCATCTTCTTCTTCTTCTTCATCTTCTCTATCACCCCATCCTGGTGTTCTTCTGGCCCGTCATCTTTATCCTCTGCATTACACTGCACAAAACAGATCCACATCCTGTATACATACATGCATTCAGTGTACATGGACACACAACTTCTGGCATAAGTTTAAGTTAAAAACGCCTCAAAATAATGTGGCCTATGATTTCTTCATATTTTCCTACACGCAACCACACCATCTAAACAGAAATAAAACCATACATATGTGTAAATAATGTGCACCTCCTATGAATGATCATGTTAAAATAGACGAAATGATACAAATAACACAACTGTATAATAAATATGTATAATAAAGTCCAATATTGTATACAGACATAAAAATCCAATGTATTTTTTCATTTTCCATCTGGTTTGCGTGTTTGTGCGTGTGCGTGTTTACGTAGCCTGTGACACTATTATAGACTAATTAGATATTTAACACAAATTAATAGTTTATTCCTTGTATTTTTGTGCGTATTTGCAAGTGTGCATCATGTGAAATCCTTATTCACTGTGGAATCTCTGTGGGTTTGTGGTACTGTTGCACGATTCTTGATGAAATTACTTAGGAATCACTTTCTGGCTAAGAATTGAGATCACAAGTCTCACTCACCGATTCTTTGATCAATTTTATAAGAAAAGATATGTATAATTTATTACATTTTGTAGAAATTGGTGGTGGCTCCATTTCCTAACTGAACTTGAATGACGGCTCACCTTTATTTTTGAAATATTGATTTTCTGCATATTTGTACCAATAGCCAAAATCCTGAACAAATATAACTGCTATTAAGTATTAAACTTTAATTATATTAGGGTGCCAGGAGTGCAGTGTGCCCTGGAGATGCTGGAGACATGTCCACACCACTTTTTGAAAGTGTACTCAGCTAAAATATTTAATATAATGCTTAGCTGCTGCAACTGATCCAAAAGCTTTCTAAAAAATCTCAGTTTATATTCACAGTGAGAGTGCAGTCTGTAATAAAAATATTTTCTCTATGATAAAACTCACGTATCAGTATGGGTCATTATAAAATCCACTCACCGATATCCGACATTGCTTCTCCTCTTTGCTTCTGAAGACTCACCATGCTCATGTGGTGCAATATCTATGGTCCTCGGTCACAATAGTCAGAAAAAAACTTGTTCTATGCAATAGGTGCCTAAGTGCAAATGATGCAGATCAATGCAATGAGAAATTAAGATCTAGAAATCGAGATTGCAATTTGAATTTCGTGTGCAGCTTCCATCACTTACTCACAGCTACTGAACAGCATTTGCAGGGAGTACTATGACCTCCTGCACAACAATTAAATGTGTCATTATTTGTATAACTATGAATTTCTTAAGAAAGTCATAGAAGATGCCATGGCTAGTGTCACTACTATATAAACAGTCCACTGCTTAGACAGATAGAACTCCTTTGGTGCTCACTTACAATCTCACTAATAACACAGTGAATTAAATTCCACTGAAAATTCTCAAAATCTTCCAGGAAAATTGTATGAATTCTTCTCTCTCTCTCTCTCTCTCTCTCTCTCTCTCTCTCTCTCTCTCTCTCTCTTTTTAAAGAACCTGCATTCATTCCACTCCACATTCCACTCCAAAACATACAGTAGGGTCTAAAAGTCTGAGAGCACTATTGAAAATGCTTCTATTTTGCATTCTTTTCTAATTTAATACAACATTTTTACTAATTTTAATTACAAATGATACTATTGCCAACAACTTGAGTGAAAAATAGAATCTTTGAAATATTTACATGTATTTCAGAGTTTCTCAATACTTGGTATGTCTCCTTTTTGCTTTAATGACAGTGTGCACGTGAGCTGGCATGGACTCCACAGGTTTGTACAAAACCTGATGAACCATTTTAGATCAAATCCATCGGCATGTTGCCTAAACACCTGCTGCAATAGAAGAGATTAGGCATGAGGAAAATCTGAACTTTTGTACAAAGCACCTAACATGATCAGCATCATATAATATATTTGCTTACGTTTAAATCGGGACCTAGAAATAGTGCAGAATCTTGAATATTAAATATTCAAGATAATGACCATTTACTTTCTTTGTTTTAAATAAAACCGTCTGTTTATTTCCAACTTTAAATAAAAAAAATAATAAATCCCAGATTTTCAATGAGGTCTCACATGTCTGGACTCCGCTGTATGTGGGTTTGATTATGCAGATATGCACTTTATTTATTTATTTATTTATTTTTTTAATTGATTCAATTCCTATTTAACTTTACTGGCTATGATACTTCCACACATGACTGCATATTTAAATGAATAGCCTACACAGACAATAAATTATAATTAGAACAATATATGCCGGATGATTCATATAAAGTAAAAAATAAAGAAAGCAAAAGCAAATGACATCTGTCACTACTGAAAATAAGGGAAACTATGATTAAGGGTACCCATTTATAAGTAATTCTGTAAAATGCAAAAACTGGAATTTGTAGAATTTATTGTACAGGATGATTAAGATATTTCTTATTAATTGTACAGAAAAGAAAAATGAAAAAAGTACAGAAAAATGTGATGAAAAGATTGGCTGTGGTAATTGCACACATGCCTCAGATGCAGCAGATCAAATTTACTCTGAAAAATGCTGGAGAATTCACACACACACACACACACACACACACAGAGAGAGAGAGAGATAGACAGAGAGAGAGAGAGAGAGAGAGAGAGAGAGAGAAAGAGCTATGAGAAGAAACCCTAATCCACTCCATCTGTCTGATTCCACTTCATGTTTTAGGAAGAGCTGTGAGCAGTTACACTGTTATTTTACAAGCGCACTTCTCTCTTCTCTCCTTCCTTTGCCAATCTTTTTTCTAATGCTCTGTAACACACACACACACACACACACACAAAGAAAGTTATTTCGTTTTCTGTATTTACTTTTTCTGTTCATAATCCAAATGTTAAATCCAAATAAATGTTAATTTATAACACTGAGTTCTGATCTGCTTATTTTTAAAAGATGATAATAGTTTCAAGAATGTATCTCACTGATCAATCTTTGTGTGTGTGTGTGTGTGTGTGTGTGTTTTGTAAATATTTCCATAGATTTCTGCCGAATTTACAAAAATCTTGGTAACACTAATTTTCTTCTTACACACGTGCGTATGTGGATAAACACATCAGTCATAAATGACCAAGCATTTTCATGGTAGCTGATTTACATTCAGTGATGCACATAAAACTCCATAAAAGGTAAAGCTCACAGAGATTTGACAAAAGCTCTGCTTTGACACAGAGCTTTGACATCCCCTTCGAGGGTGGCCCCCGCCTTGTGCCCTGAGTCCCCTGGAATAGGCTCCAGCTTCCCTGCGACCCTGTGTAGGATAAGCGGTACAGAAAAAGCATGAATGGCTAGTCTTATTTGTCTTGATTTATGGATTTGTTAAGGATAGCTTTTCAAGTCATCAATATGAAACAACACAAAATATTCTTTAAATTTGTTTGTGCAATAGAAATAAACAAGCTACAGTTCTATTATTTAGAATGATAACTTTTTTCCAAACTAACTACATCTTCATGAACATCACATTTCTTGTGTAAATGCTCTTACAAGTGATTTGAATTTGTTCATATCCAGTCTGATAAATGAGGCCCACTGAGAGAATATAGTGTGTGTGTTGCAGATTTTAGGAGCAGCAAAACACCACACTTCAGTAGACTGTAGTTGGCATGACTCAGCGCAACTCTGCAAATCTAACAAACAATAATCAAGTGCTTAACGCGTGTGAGGACAAACCATGGGCCAGTTTGCTGCTCAGTGCTCAGACAGGCTCAAGTCGGTTTCGACATCATAACACGGCCCAGTGATGTCACTGAGATAATTGGCCATTAATTCCCAAAGAGCTGTTAGTGGTTAGACCACCTGTTGCCCTGAATGTGTGTGTGTGTGTATGTCTTCTGGTGCAATGAGAAATGAAGCTCCAAACACCAAGAGACTTTACACACTGAAGTTGCTCTTGATGGGTGTGGCCTTGTCTCAATTAGCAGTCATGCATGAACAACAATTAAACTCAGATATTAAACCAGTTTCGAGAGATTGTCTGACTGGATTTCTGAGTTACTGTCAGGGTCAGAGTCAGGATCAGACTTCACACATTTACATAAACATTTAAAAAGCAAAAAAATTAAGAAATGTAGAATATGAATAAGTCAGATAGGTATGCAACAGGGCTGTAACAAGGATCAGATTTTAGTTGAAGTCCACATTGCAGAAGTTGAGTTAATATATTACAATACCAATGTGTACTACAATTATTGCTAATTTGCTGTTGTCCTTCCATTCTTCTATGAACTGCTCTGTTCTTAGAACTCTTAGAACAGTGTCTTAGAACATTGGTTTCACATTTCTTAAAAAAAAATCTGCTTATTGAAAAGTTATTTTATCAGCCTCAAAACTGAAATCATATCTTTGTTTCTTACAGACCATTTCTTTTTTTTTTTCTTGCATATTTTTAAAATTGTCACATTAAATTGATTTTGTATTAAAGAACAATTCAGTAGAGCTGTTAGAATGAATTGAACAAACCTATGAAAAACAAACCATTTACATTTTAACTAAAACAAATGAGATGAAAGTGGCAGCATTTTTCTGTAAGTGCAGCATTTTTCAGAAATTACAGAATGTACAGATTGAATAGTGTTGTAATTAATATAATATTTCATAGTGATGGGAATCAAAGACTTTAATATGGTAAAGGTCTAAGAGTGTGAGTGATATGTGTTATGCCTGTGTAGCACTGGAGTAAAAACAGTGAAGAGCTTTCCATTCATTCATCTGTTCATCTTGATGAATCTAGTTTATATAGCTTATTGTGAATTAGCTGTTGAATTCTTGAGTTTAGATTGGTCAGGAGGTGTTGATTCATTTTCTATAGCAGCAGCTCTGACAATAGGGCCAGCTGTAATTGAAATCGCAGGTTTATATTAATCTCGTTCTAAATTGTTTGTGTTTCTAGAGTAGCATCTTACACAGGGACTTCCATGGCAGATGCTCCCCATAAACAGATAGAAACATATGTATTGAAATGGTGAAGTTTTCTGTGAAAAGACATCTATTTAACATTTTTGAAAGGAGTCTCCAGTGTCAGCACTTTGTAACAAGCAGGTGGGGGCACGGTGGCTTAGTGGTTAGCGCATTTGCCTCACACCTCCGGGGTTCGATTCCCGCCTCCGCCCTGTGTGTGTGGAGTTTGCATGTTCTCCCTGTGCTTTGGGGGGTTCCTCCAGGTACTCCAGTTTCCTCCAAAAAGCCATATGTTGTAGGCTGATTGGCATATGTTGTAACCAAATTGTCCATAGTGTGTGTGTGAGATTGTGCCCTGTGATGGGTTGGCACCCAGTCCAGGGTGTGCCCCGAGTCCCCTGGGACAGGATCCAGGCTCCCCTACGACCTTATGTAGGATAAGTGGTACAGAAGATGGATGGACTTTGTGTTTTGCAGTTTCTCAGTAACACTGGTTGATTACTTTAAAGAGAGAAAAAAAGAGACAAAAAGAAAGGCTGGTGAGGGAACCATGTCTATAGCTGTTATAATGTAGAGTAAGTGATAACAGGAAGTAACTTGTTAAGCAGACATTCCACAACATTATATTTTATGTTAATTATAAAATCACATGTCATTCTTTAGTTAAAAAAATTGTTCATCTTGGGAAATTAGTGTACTATAAGAGTAATAAAACATTTGCGATGTGTTGCTATTGTAAAATAGTCAACTAACAGTGACTTTACTTCATGTCAGACTGCATCACAGCACCCCGTTAATTATTTTCCTATAACAAGCACACCTTCTTGTGTTTTATTCCCTACATAACAGCTGTCTGTACCGTCTGTAGTGACACACATTTTACAGGAGTTTACTGCATAAAGGGGTTTACTACATAAAGCATATGTTAATGAAATTTTCGTATGAACATACGAATAATTAAAGCTGCTCCATGCATCTCATTAAGCATTAATTAGTATAATTACACCAGTCTTGCCTGAGTCCTTTTGTCATGATGACACAAAGATGTGCTAATCCGTCCTTTCAGAAGAAAGGTGTTTTGTGTGTATGTTTGTGTTTGGTAGTGGAAATGGATGTGTAAAGCAGTGGTCTCAGGTGTGTTCTTTTCTCCCTTGTTCTCATTATAACCTTTCTCTCTCCCTTTCTCTCTCTATATGCATACATGATGTCCATATAAACCGTCCCTATGTCCTGAATTAAGACTTGAGCTAAAATTGATTTTCAGTTAAGAATGCCCTCAGAGATCCTACATCCATAATAACAGTAGTACCAATAATCAGATTCTAACAATACAAATAACAACAATGCTTATAATAATAATGATAATAATAATAAAGGTGTACGTAATAAAATCTGTAATCGGGAAATTCCTGCATTATAGATCTGACATTTGACCTTCAATATACAGAGAAGGCTGAGTAATATTCCAGGATCCCCAGTTACTGTCTGTCTGTAGCTCTTGTGCATGTTCTTCCTGTTTCTGCTCATGCTCTGGAACACGTTGGGAGTAAAGCGCTATCCGCCCTATTCCGCATGCATAAGCTCACAGCTGCCTGCAATTGGCTAGCATCACTGTGATTGACAGGGGAGAAAGAGTATGCCATCCCTCCCACCCAGAGAGCACAGCCATTTTTATTCCCTTGGCTCCCGGTCACAGATGACTACAGCACCACAGACTATTTCAACATGATTATTTATAAAACCCATTAACACTTAACTCTTTATATAATTGAAATATAAGGCCAGTTATTGAATTCAGCGAATAAATGTTTAAAAGATGTGATTCTATAACATAAATTCAAAATATAACCATTCCACTCTAAAAATATTGTTGGTAGGATGAGACAGACATGAGAGAATGTCTTACCAAAGCTCTTCTTTAGTTTTATCCAACTCTCCAATGCTGAAGCAATGTGGTAAAAAGTCATTATCAGTGATATTTGAGTTTCTTTGAAGATTTGGAGTCCATGCACCTATACAATACTATAAGAAATTCCCATCAAAGTAGTCACATCTCAAAAAAATGGACAAATTATACAGATTTTGACTTTATTTTTTACGAATACCTTTGACTGAAGAATTCATGAAAATGTTCCACCAGTTATGTTTTGCATAAATCCTAACATCTTAACTGAGTTTCAATTCTCTTCTTTTTTCAGCGAAGCTGCCACTGTTGTCTGTGCTAATCGCACTTATGCTCCAGATACAGTAGATAAAGATGAGGCTGAAAAATGCTGGCGTATTTCTACAGCCAGCTTTCACGCAATCCTATGGGAAGCCGCTACAAGGTGGGTGGAATGCAGCCCCTTTTAAAAAGCACTGCTGCTGGTGGTTTTTCTTTTTTTTTTTTTTAGTTGAAAAAAGCTCAGATTTTCAGAAAAGAACAGAGATTTTTTTTTTTTTTGACCAATCAGGTTGCAATTTGGAGGGGCAAGTGAGAAAAACAAACATAGAAGACAAAATGTAGGTGAAAAATTTGTGTTATCTAGGATATTGGGATACATGTTGAATCCAAAATATTTCAATATTTCAACATTACATTATAACTAAAAATAACTATGTACACGATGCAATGTCACACTTTAACTATGTCTGCACGCAGTCAAGTCACACAAACAGCAGTTACTCTTCTTTAGATTTTCTGCCTCCAAAGCTAAATTAAAGGCAAATAACATCAATGCCAGTGAGGTAAACCAATTTCATCTCTGACCACCACTTTTTGTGGAAAAAAACCCCGGCAAGTCTGAAAGCATGAATAAAAGGCAGTTTGCTCTATGAACACAACTTGATTTTTCCATGGCAATGGCCAAAGATGAACAACAACCTCAATGGCAGCCAACAATCCACCACGCTCTCAGCAGGATATTAAAAAATATCACTAAACATGGAGGTTGTGACTTCTCCATGTCTAACTCCAGCTTTAAACAAGATCAGGTACAAAAATGGTGCAGTATAAAAAGAATCCAGGATGATCTTTGGTCTAGGATGACGTCTTATTTTGAATGTGCATGAGGTGTCATGTATCAGATAGATGTGTTACACGTTGACACAGTGTCAGTGTGGGGTGGTTTTGGAATACTCGAGGGTAATCAGAAGGCAAATAAAGCAGTGTAGTCATGAGTGTGCAGTGATGTTGACACACAGCACACACAGCACTCTCCCGCTCTCTTTGTGTGTGTTGGACGCATGAGTCGGAGAGATCCACAACACACCAGAGAGTGCCAGTTCACCCAAGAGAAGAGGTGGAGATGACTTTTTCGAAACTTTATTTTCCACACACACACCCACCCACCTCCTCACCCAGGTCACATTCCGTACACAGACACGCAGGGATGCCACACACACTACTGTCACCGTGTTACATCACTCAGTGAATAGCCCACGCTACACACAAACACACACACACACACACACACACACACACATAGTTACTGACTTTCTGAGTTACCTGTAGGGAATGTCAGTTTTTTGCTTGAACCTAAAAGCCTGTTAATATTTCTACAAGAAGTGCGAGATCTTGGGCTTCACCTACACAATTATACCAACAAAACATCCAAATAATCAGTACTTCTTTCTTTCTTTCATTTGTCCCTCTGAAGAACCCCTAAAGGTTTCATGTTCAACCCTATAACAGTAGATTTCTCAATCATCCAAGGTTCCAAGTAGACCCCCTTTGAGGAAATTAAGAAAATCTATACAGAAGAAAAGAGGTGACTAGTATACGTGTGCTATCAATACAAGGTTTTGTTTTTGGCATCCACATCAAATTATTTGCTGTTAATAAATGTGTTAAAGTGAATTATTTGTGATTTTCTGTGTGTATATGTAACCAAGCGCCACCACTGGCAGTAAGAAAGAATGATATAAAAAAAACAAGAAGTGAGGCTGTGGCTGATTTCTTTCTAGCCCAGACTGAAGATTCACGCAGTCTGGCACTGGTGTCAGGTGATTACGCAGAGTTACACACCCTCTAGAGTTGATCTCCATTTGGGCTGATATATTCCAGCCCACTTCACTGACACATCCATAGCACGTCATCAGCAGTGATTGAGAAGGCACGCGTCACTCATTGTGGGTGTAATGAATATGAACAAGGTGGATTATTTACTCTATTATCCTTTGCTTCTCTAAAATGCTTTCGGAGAAGAAACTAAAAAAACAGACTAAGCACACATTGTCCAAACCAAGCACAAGTTACACAGAAGGACAGATGACAGAACTGTAAATCTCGTATTTTTTGTTGTTTGAACTAAACAACTTTTCCTTTTATCGTGTTTGGTATTCGGAGGAAACATGGCATGAAGCCAGTAGAGTATTATGGCCTTGAGACACTTTAAAAATGCTTGAAATCAATGAAAATCTGCAGCTGTCTATCTATCTGTCTGTCTGTTTGAGTGACTCGTAAATTGCGACCTCTGACTAGGAATTCCTCCTCCACTTGGAATTCCTACTCGGGAACTCGGGACAGTCTCCTCAACTCCGAGTTCAGCAAGTGACATCTAGTATTTGCTTTAGATCAGTCAGCACACAGACATATTAGCTTGTTAAATCTATAACAGTGGCTATACAGTTCTCTGTTTTGAGGAAGTAAATATAAATCACTCATCACAGATAGCTGGCTAGCTTGTTGCTAACAAAAGTCAACCATGGAGGCATCCATGTTTTTTTTTTTTCCCCATTTTGTACCTTGAACGAAGTCGAAAATGAATGTTCTGACTTCCTGTTTCTGAGGTAATTCGAATGCAGTTTTTTAGTAATTATTTTCAAGGATATTATTAAGTTTATTATGTATTATGAAGCACTTAATGAGCAATGTTTAGAAATGTGCTATAGCAATAAAGATTACACCACACCAGAAAGGGAGCGTTGTAGCCTCTTAGCTCCTGGCAACCTGATTTGATCCTAAGCTCATGTTACTGTCTGAGATTTGCATATTTTCCCCGTGTTCGCGTGGGCTTCCTCCAGGTCCCGCCAGTTCTCCGGTAGGTGGATTGGTGACTCTAAACTGCCCCTAGGCCCCATTTTCATCCTAACGGACAAGCCAGCTAAGATTCAAAGAGAGCACGAGACTGTCATAAACCTGGAAAATCACTGCTGCTCACTCTTTTCCATCTTCTTCTCTCTCAGCTTCATTGATTCTATGTTTATCAGTGGGCTAATACTTGGATGGGTACATTAAATATTTAAAATGTCTCACACAGTCTGGCTACAAGACAACACAGGGGACTCGTACAGCCAGAAGCTCTGTGTGTGTCTCTTTCTATCCCTCACATACACTCGTGTGTATTTGCTCTTTTTTTATTGCAAGTCAAAGGTGTTTTATTGGCATGACAGCTGCCTAAACCCACAAACCAACTCCTTTCACTATTCCTTTCCTGTTTTAGTCTCTTCAACTGTCTGTTGTTCTGCTTATTGCTCTGGAGCAACGGACAGAAGGAAGTAATGAGGTTTAAAAGAAAGGACTTGGGTTAGAAAGGTTGAAAAGGGAAGCATGAAGAGAGAAAAGAGAATGAAGAAGATCCGAAAGGAAAAGTATAGAAATATATTGTTGTAGAGATGATGGAAAGAGGAGCGAACAGAAAAGATAAAGATAGAGAGAGTTTAAAAATAAAAGACAGTATGTATTTGGCCCTTTTCTTGCCTGGGTTCACCAGACATGTAATTTATACATATTTGTATTATACTCATTTGTTTATCTGGCTAACACTTTTATACCAGTTGACTTAGAAATGGCATTAATGAAGTCCCAAAATAACGACCTTGCAACTCAGCCATCTGGTCACTTAACATAAATCCATAAGGCAACAGTTTTTCCCCTTTTCCTATATGTACTTGATCAATCAAGACATGTTTGTTCTCTAATGCTTGCTCTTTTAGTTCTGCACTGGAGCTTTGAGGCTGTGAGCTTAACATCATGAAAACTGCTCATACCAATCATCACACACTCGTCTCAAAATACACTCTGAGAAAAATGCTCAAATCTGGAACCCTTAAAGGAAAACTCCATTCTGAAATGCTTGTATTGAAATATTAGTGATGTGCTTTGTGATCTTGGTGCTAATTTGTTGGTTGGCGCTGTATTTTCATTAATCCTGTGGGAAGTTAGTGGATTTCTGCCACGCTGATGTGACAGGATAACATTGCTAGCACACTTACAATGGAGTTTAACAGGATGCAAATTTCACTGATCTCAAACATAAGGCATAACATTCAGGTTTTGGCTCCTAAATACAAAAGAGTTCAATGTCATTTTAATGAGAAATCCAGAAAGCCGTAGAAGCTGTAGTAGTGGAGACAGGAAATGTTGGACTCAAAGTCTCAGGAAGCAATGCAGATTTATAATGCAGTTGCACTGAATTACAGCAGAGACTCGGCTAGTTAGTGATCTATGAGATGACAAGGTCGGTGGTGTTTGATGGTGGAATTAGCATTAAAGTTGAAGCTTTGGAAGCTGATCTGTTTGAGCAGAGCATATGGATGAGCAGTTGAGAGAGCTGGAGAGACTAAAGGACTAAAGCGCTGCTGCATCACTCTGTTTAGGTAGAGATGAGCAAGGGAGAAAGGCCACTGGCACCACTATCAGCAGGTAGACAAACAGGATTGTGGGTAATGTATGAAACCTTTAACTGGATTCAAAATAGACCAAGATGTAAATAAAAGGAGCTTTTATTACAAAATAAATAATTGAACATCATGGTTAATTATAAAGACTAATATACATGTCATTCAAGGTGGATTTTTCCTTTAAGGGTTCTTTGGTTGTACCTTAAAGACCCTACAATAGAGTTTTTCTCTATCAGGCCAAATAACTTTCTTCCACAGACAGAGTTCCAAAATCAGAAACATACAATAAAAAAAAGATTCAGATCATAATATAATTCCATTTTAATGTTTGTATAGTCTTCATTCTGCTACTTTAAGAAACATATTATTACTGATGTAAACGATCTTTTGAAGCAAATTTGCATGATGCTAAACTGCTAGCTATAAACTTTCCATATATTTTAGGCAGGGTAGCTTCAGTGCAAAATAAAACAAGCAATCTTCAGAAACCATGCATGGCCTTGCTATTCAAATACATCTCATTTTGCTGCTTTAACCAGTGAACTACACCATTAACCACTCCAAATTTCATTAGATATTTAACAGAGCAGAATGCAGCACTGATCTCTCAGGGTCTTTAAGGCCTTCAAGGCCTTCAATGAGAGCCTACTTACAGAACGAATGGATTACATTGGCTATTAAGTATTATAAGAATATTAGGTTAGAATTACAGCTTTTGCAGCTTAGTAAACAGGCCACAGCCAAGCTCCATGACAAATGAGGAACTTCTGAGTGTAGAAGAAAAACAAAGGGTCAGACTACAGCAAATACATGTCTCATTATTGCAGCATAATAACATGGCGCATATTTCTGGCGGGACAGTCTGGTGTATGATTGCATCCGTAGCATGTAGCCTGTCTCAGTGTTCTGTCTATACTTAACACCATAGTGTACTTAGTACTGTAGCATTTATATTATTGTTAGTTCCTGTAGCTTAATTCTTGAGACTTATATGGAAATTAAAAATGCAATTTGCAAAAAAGAAAAAAAGAATACATGTAATGTAAGAGAATTCATGTATGTACATCAATCATTTAACAGACACTGGTCAAACTGGGAGCTGTTTTTCTACTTTTGTATAAAATCTATTTACAGCCATTAAAGAGAAATCCATCAAAGCATCAAAGTATTGGAGACAACAAACACTGGACTCCAGCGTTCCAGAATGCAATGCAGCTATACGATGCAGTTGTGCAGAGTTACTCCAGACACTTGGCTTGGCTAGTTAGCAATCTATGAGCTGACAAGCGTGATGGAGCTGATGGCTGTAACAAAGAAGATTTAGGCACAGAATAGGTGTCCATGTGCAAAAGAGGTTATTAAACAAAACGTAGTCAAAACAGACCAGGGTCATTACCAAAACTTCAAGAAGGCAGATACATCCAAAATCCCAATCCAAAGAGCAAACACGGGGGCAGAGCAGAGTTCAAAACAGATGATCAGCTCGGTATCAAAGTCAGGCAAGGGCTAGACAAAAGGTAAAAAAAATTACAGAAGGCAAAAACAGGCCATACACATAAGGCTATCCTAGAAAACATACCTCAGAACTTATGAGAGTGTGTGGCAAACTGTAAGACTTCGCATCTACACAAAGTCCATGTGCTTTTTATAGTGGTTCAACAGGAAGTGAGGATCACAACCAAGAAGAGTTTCAAAACTCGAGTGAAGGTGCTCTCTGGAGGACTAGAGGGGAAATGTCTGGGCTGGATGTTACAATGGCGATATTAGCTTGAAAGTTGAAGCTTTGGACACTGATTTGTTTGAGCAGAGGTGGTGAGAAAGATGGACAGACTAAAGGATTAAAGCACAGCCGCATCGCTGTCTTTAGGTACAGATGAAGCGAGGGCTAAATCCCATTGGCGCCACTATTAGCAGGTAGTCGAATGGCATTGTGGGTAATGCAGGAAACTGTATTTTCAAAAGGAAAATAGACCAAGATGTCTAGGAAAGAAGTTTAAACTAAAAAAGTCAAATAAGAATTGTATTATAAAATATACTTTGGATGCCATTCAAGATTCACATGTTAATTATAAAAATTAACATGCAAGTCGTTTAGGATGGATTTTTCCTTTAAGGCAGGCCCTTAACCTGTAAAACCCTACAACATACTGTAGAGTTTCTGAAAGGTTCAAAAAAGTAGAACACTTTTGTAAATCTAGAGTTCTTATCATTCCAAAGAACCTCTGAGGAACTCTTTCGTGTAAGAGTGTGCAAGCTAGCCTATTTATAGATACCTTGTTTTGCCTTTTCTGAACACAAATCATTGATTGTTGTCATGATAGCGCAAAGATGTCTCAAAGTTTAAACAAAGTAAACAAAATAAACAAAGCACAACTATTATGATAAAATAATTACTCCACACATGATCTGATTCGATTTCTGGGGTCAAAAGCGTGCAGAGATTCACAGTGGCCTGGAAGGAGAGAGGTGAGTGGCGTAGAACTACAGAACTGAATACTGAGAGATGGCAGAGTGTAGTTGTTTTTGGGAGTGGTGTCTGAGACACAGTGTGAGAGAGTATGTGAACAGCATTCCAGTCATTCCAACAGCGCTCAGCAGACTGGATGAGAGTGTGGCAGCATAATACTTTCAGAAAAACACAAACACACAGACACACATTCATACAAGACCGGTGTTCTCCCGTAACATACACCTACTGTAGCGCTTGCATCAGGATCTGTAGGTGTGCACGCAGTAGAAAGTGGATTAAACTTCCGAGGTGTGAGTACACACAGGGACGTGTTTCATTTTGCTCTGGAGCTGTGGGTGGACCCTTCTGAGTTCCACTCGATTTAAAACACAATGCTACCTTTCACAATTATGAGGCTGTCATAAGAAAGTGGATGCTCCACATACACACACACACACACACACACATATGCAAACAGAATGAGCATGAGAACAAGTGGGAGTAGATGAGCACTGGTGTAACACACACATGCGCACACACACTGTGCCTACATTACCAATGGGAATTCTCCTTTTTCATCACCACGTTTAATCTGTGTACGGCTGTGTATGGAGTGTCAGCTCAAATATTGCACGCTGTAAATAAACACCCGGCCGAGTGCAGAAATTCAGGTGCAGGCTACACCCTTGTTTCCAAGAATGGATTCCTTTAAGACCTCTTTTTTCTTTTATGTAACTTTTCTGTTAACATTCACTGGCAAGTGAAGTCATGCATAAACATCTCACCACATCACAGATCCAATTGTATAAATTTACACTTCAGTTGCTGAGAAGCGCAAAAAGGCTCGAGCACAAGACAAATATCGAGTGAGTGAACGTATGTCTTTGCTGGAGTTCATAACAAATGCGAGTTTTTGTTTTGGATATATCGAACCATATGTTGTGTTTAGAATATCAATAACATTTCAGTGACCATCTTGTGTGCAATATCAGACTGTACAAGACTATTTCAACAAACCTCTAAATGTGTGTATGTGTGTTTACAGTAAGCCTACTTCACAAGCTGATATTTACACACTGTAAATCTTTTACTGTGTAAAGTATTTTTAGCATTTTTCCCTCATCTTCTTATAATGTCTGTTTCACTCAGAATCAAGCAGCAGCCTTGCTGTGTAAAACACTCTGCTTTTTCAGATTTATTATATTTCTTCTATATAACCATCAGTTTCCAGGTGAAATCTAGCTTAGTTATAGATAGTTCTCATGGAGGATTTTAAGCTGGCTTTTATTTTTATTTTATAGACATTGATATTCAGGACACAGGATCTTAAATTTCTTTATAAATTCTGCATTAATACTGAGTGAGTCTAAATGCACAAGGACTGAGAAAACACACACACGTATATATATATATATATATATATATATATACACACACACACACACACACATATATACATATACATATATATATATAGGTATGTATGTATATGTATATATATAACTGCAGTTTGTTTTAAGCGCAGTGACTTTAATTTTAGGTGTGTTGGAATTGATATATTTTGTCGTAGTTATTATATACAGTCTTAAAAGGCTGTTTTCAAGGCCTCTTTTGGTAGTTAAGGGTTCTTAGCTTCCTGAAGCACATCCTGCTTGGAGCATTCAGGGTGTAGGGTTTCACACAGAAACTTTAATGCTTCTCCCACAGTCAACATACCATTTTCCCCAATCCTTTTCCCCAAAACATGTTTGTGAATATTCTTCTTCTCCATCTTCTGTTTCAGTAATAATGTCTGTAAGTTTGTTTAGTGATACCACTACATCATAAATACTGAATTAACCAATGTTTACAGAAACCAAAACCTTTTTGAAAAAACATATTTATATTTATACATGTCATTTTAGTTTTAGTTTTAAGTGCAATGATTATTTTCCATGTTATGTGATGTAATTTACCAATTTCTCTTTATTTTTTTATTTAAATTTAATTTTCCTAATTAAAAAAAAAATTCCTTTCAAATTTTGTATTGATGTCCTTTTGATAACATTATTCTTTTTTTTTCCTTTTCCTTTTAAAGCACTTTGAACTGCATTTTAATTTATGAAAAGTGCATTATTATTATTATTATTATTATTATTATTATTATTATTATTAGTGTAATAGTAAAATACAACGTTTGGAGTAATTCTCATTTCTATTTTCACTTTACGGGAATGTTTTTTTTTTCTTCAGTAGTTTTGGTTGAACAGCCTGTGCAGTCCTCCTCCGCGGGGGACTATATTCCGCGCCGCGTTTTGCGCGGAGCCGTCTCTCCGGCCGCCGTGTGCCCGCCTGGCTCTTGTCCTGATATTACTCCGCTGGCATGGAGGAGGAGGAGGAGGGGACTGGAGCGCGCGATCATTGTGATGGTGGCTGCAGCCGCCGCCGCCGAGAGCGAGCCACACATTAGCGCGTCTGTAGGATTTCCCTCAACACACACTCACACACACACTCACACACACACGACTTTCTGAACTGCACACCTTTCTTTGTTCACGCTCGGGAGGAGGGAAAATTTTTAACGCGCGAGAGCAGAGAATAAACAGCACACGGCGAATGAAATGAAATGAAATGCGAAGTTCACGAAACTACTACTCGGGAGCGCGTTGGCTGCGGACGGGGAAACTTTTTTTCTCTCCGAGAAGGACGGCGCGATAAACCGGCGGAGTGTTTGATGGAGCGCTAAGCGGCGAGAGCGCAGCCTGACGGCGGACTGAGCTCGCTCGCCTCCCGGTCGCTCCTCCGCTTCTTTCCTCGCGGTGTCGGCTGTGCTGCGGGGAAACGGTGAATGGTTGACACGGCGATATTCCCAGAGGAGCGCTGCATTATTTGTCGTTTCCACTCTTTCTCCCCGGTCTGTCTATCCAGCTGGACCCGGTTTTGGAGACGGGAGTCCGGGCTGGGTGCTGCTATCGGGAAGGGGGGAAAGCTTTGACAAAACTTCTTCCTAAAAACGCGCTTGTACGCAGCAGCGCAGATGATGATGGGGGATTTCTCCGGCCCCGCTGCCTCTAACGGCGGCGGTGTTTGCATCAACAGCGGCGGTAACGTGAACCTCAACACCGGTAGCAACACCACAACTCCTAATAACTGTAATAGCAATAGCGCTGCCGGTCCTGGAGCTGGAGCCGGTCCTGGAGCTGGAGCAGGAGCTGGAGTGCCGAAGCACAGCACAGTAGTGGAGCGGCTTCGGCAGAGGATCGAGGGCTGCCGGCGGCATCACAACGCCTGCGAGGCCCGCTATCAGCAAGCGCACGCCGAGCAGCTGGAGCTGGAGCGCCGGGAAACTGCGGCTCTGTATCAGCGCACCCTGGAGCAGAGGGCCAAGAAGGGCAAGCAGCAGCAGCAGCAGGGCAAGCAGCAAGAGCCGAGCGAGTCCTCGGAGCAGCGGAACAACACTCTGATCGCGGTAAATGTGCAGTGTGTGTGTGTGTGTGTGTGTGTGTGTGTGTGCGCAAGCAATGCAAACATTGTTGACACAAAGGGAATAGCATCATGCATGCACGCACGCAATGCACAAAAGGTCTAGTGACATGCATGCACAAAAACTTTCACTCAGACAGGATTGTGTGTGTGTGGGTGTGTGTGTGTATGTGTGTTTCTTGTTGCACTTTCGGAAACAGCAGGTCGGAAGTAACCAGCGATACTAACTGCTGAGGGAAACTGGCGAAGCTGATCACAGTTTTCACCCGAGCTTCGTGTTTACAGCAATCTCATTTCACAGTTGGCGTTGTTGCGTGCTTTATCAAGGCGTTTGCACACTTTTCCGAAAGTTGTGCATGCCATCAGAATTGCTTTCAAACTTTTTTTGTTTGTTTCCGCGTCGAAAAGCGACACTTTGCATGCCCAAGCTCGTGCTGTCCTATTTGCATTAACGTTTTGCTGTCAGTCTGGAATGATCTGTAGATATTTGCAATATCTATCGTTCTCCAACGGGGTGTCATTTATTATTATTATTATTATTATTATTATTTCCCCGCAAATATCTCCAAACACGAAATACTGCTACTCTGTTTCCACTGGAGGAAGTGGTTAACGGCACGCGCCTGACCTCAGCATGGGCTTTAATGCAATATTTGTTCATCCTAAAGATGTGTGCATTGCATGTTTTAAAGATGAAAGGCATCCCCTTTAGCCCTGATACAGCACTGGAACCTGTGAGGTGACACAAAGTGAAACATTTCGTTGAAAACTTTACTTTTCCTCCAGTTCTTGTTTGAATCTCATGAGCTCTGTCATCTCTGTAGCTGACTGAGGTGTTGGGTAGAGAGCAGAGCTCCCTGTGCGCTCTGTGGACATAACACACACACACACACACACAAGAACGCGTGCGCGCGCACCGAGGCGGCCATTAGCTGGTAGGAGACAAACGCTTCAGATCGAAGAGATTAAAGGCCTTAAAGAGACAGTAAACCCCCTCCCAGAGTGTGTGAGGTTTTTTTTCTCTCTCTCTCTCTCTCTCTCTCTCTCTCTCTCAAGCTGAGTTACTACATGGCAGCTAGGTGGCTGTATCAAGTCAGTTTAAAGCAGCAGAGCCCAGCTCATGTATTGTCATGTTCACACACACACACACACACATGGACTCTCAGAAAGAAAGGTACCAAACTCTACTTTTCCTTGTGGCTGGGGTGTTTCCATTGAGGGTGTGTATATTTTTGAACCTTTATAGTATATTTTTTTTACCTAGGAATTTCCATGTGGTCTGCCTTTAAAGTACATCAGTGGTTCTTAAGGTTCATTTATACACTAAATGACCAAAAGTTTGTGAACACTTGACCATCACACTCATGTGGGGCTTCCCTAAACTGTTGCCACAAAGCAGGAAGCGCACAGTTGTATAGAATGTCTTCATATGCTGTAGCATTATAATTTCCCTTCACTGGAGCTAACGGGCCCTAACCTGTTCCAGCATGACAATGTCCCTGTGCACAAAGCGAGCTCCATGAAGACATGGTTTGCCAAGATTGGTGTAGAAGAGCTTGCGTGGCCTTCACAGAGCCCTGACCTCAACCCCACTGAACACCTTTGTGTTGGATGAAGTGGCACACCGACTGCTGCCAAGGTCTTCTTGCCAAAATCAGTGCCTGGTCTTGTGCTAACCTAATGCTCTTGTGGCTGAATGAGCACAAATCGCCACAGCCACGCTCCAAAATCTAGTGGAAAGCCTTCCCAGAAGAGTGGCAGTTATTACAATAGCAAAGGGACTAAATCTGAAATGGGATGTTCAACAAGCACATGTTCAACAAGCACAAAATTTTTAAAAATGGAATGAACATGTACCCTTGGTGGTCACATCCACCCAGTGATATGGAATAGTACAGGTTGGTACCTTTATTTATGAGACTGTGATTCACCCCATCTTTTAAAGAAACATTCATTCATTCATCTTCACTAAGTGCTTTATCCTGATCAGAGTCGCAGTGGATCTGGCGCCAATATTAGGAAACCTGGGCTCAAGGCAAGAGAATTCTGCTGCGCTCTTCTAAAGCTTGTAACTTGGAATTTTCAACTCACTTGGAAACAATTAAAGAATACGCCCCCTCAACTCATAAAGTTAGGAAGGTGTCCTCAACGCCAAGTTTCGGCACATGACGTCATGTCAACATGGCCCCATACACCGTCAACAATAAAATGATCACTTCACTCCTTTAAATGTGTTTATAGTAGTATTTACTTTAGATCAATCAACATAGACAGGCTAGTTGGTTAAATCTATAACACTGATCATACAGTTTGCTGTTTTGAGAAAGTAAACACATCATAAACTCATGATCACTCGTGCTGGCTAGCTTGCTGCTAACAAAACCCAGGCTTTCAGGGAGGCGTCCATGTTTTTTCCTCATTTTGTAGCTTGAACATGCCAAGCTTTAAAATGACATGAGTTCAGACATCTCACTTCTGAGTTAAAACGAATGCAGCATTCACCCCGGATGGGTCGCCAGTCCATCATAGGGCACCATGCACACACACACATTACACCCAAGAGAAATTTAGCATAGCCAGTCCACTTATCTGCATGTTTTTGGACAGTGGGAGAAAACCAGAGAACCTGTAGGAAACTCACACAACTGCGCCACCATGCTGCCGAGGTTAGACAGTATTACTAAAAAGAGATGTTGCCGGGAGTCATGGAGAACAAAGTGCCTGTGAAAAATTAGCCTTGTTAGTGAGGGAATACATGGAGATATATATGACACATTGAATTAAAAATGTTTCATTACCAGTGTTCTGGTGTACAATGCGAAACACGCAAAACTCCACGAACCAGGGACCCTGGAGTTGTGAAAAAATGACAATGTACACAATTTGCCAGTTACACCAAGTGTAGTCAGTCTGCCAGGAATTGTTGTTGTCTGAAGGTTCTGCGAGGTGAATGTAGTTAACAAGTAGAGGAAGTCTACCTCGCTCACATTCATAAACATCTGCCATAAGCTGCATCAGGTTCTTCAGCGAGCTCCCAAAGACTTGCTGTTATAGGGGCATCTTTATTCCTCAACACAATTTTGTAGTTGCTCTCTAGATCGCGCCCCCGAAACTTTAAATACAGGTTTTTCCCTCGAAGCTGATAGTTATGAGGATGATAATATAGTTGTGCTGTGGCCTTTAATTTATACTGTTTATTTTAAAAATCCGATTTCATACCTTAAGAAGCAGCTCTTGTGCTGGTGTGATCTGTTGTCAAACAAATTTATTTGATCGTATACAAGCAAATTGGCTCTCCTATTTAATTTCCACATTGTCAAAACAGCTTAAATGTTTTTGTCTTGTTGCAAAGGTGCAGCGCTTTCTGAACTCCTTAAGGCTGTTTTTCCAAACACATTTAACATCATTTTTGCAAAACTGTTTATTTAAGAAACAAAGATTTCATAGCTTAAGGAGCAAATCTAGCAGTGGCATGATCGGTTGTCAGTCAAACATATTTGATTGTTTACAGTCACATCAGGTCTTAGTTCTTATTTTATTCCCACACTGTCAAAAAATATTCATTGTTGTTGTCTTGCTAACTGCTACATGTTCGGCCATGGTTTCCGCACTCCTTATGGCTATTTATCAGACGCATTTACCATAATTTTTTACAAAATAATTTATTTATAAATTCTAATACATACCTTAAGGAGCAGCTCTAGTGGTGGCGTGTATACACTGGTAATGCTTGTTATTAATAATCTGACAGTGCTAAACAAACAGTTAACAGGAGATGTTTACTCCCTCATGGTGACGAAGCGCTGAAGTAAATAAATGCAGCCTGACCTGCAACAAATAAAGATTACAGCTCTGTTTCTGAAAGGATTAATTTTTGCTGTTTGGTGCTGAACTTCAGTTGATCTTAAATGTGTTGTGACACTCAGTGTCGACGCATAACACTGTGTATTGTGTAATATGTGTTCTGTACGCGGCATTCAGGGAAACAAAGTAAACCTAGAAAACTGAAAACGAAGCAAAAGGCAAATGGAAAGCAGTCTTAAGGAATTCCGGACTGCATGAAACACAGCTTTGACAGCTTGGGAATGAAATAAGCCCCGCCCCAGCACAAGTAGACGTTACAGTGTTTTTTTCCGCTTCTAAGGCCATCCCTTAACTTTATTGTTAGCATTACACGTTAGGGCATTCCTGTATACCTGTTCATATACTTGGATCTACTAATGAATAGGTTTAGATTTTAACCAAATGCTACGTTATAACTGATTCATATATTTTTACTAGAACTCGAACTTGTCAACAGTTTACATTAAGGCTGGCCAGTATGACGCGTTAGTATTCAATTGTGTTACGATATCATGGTCATATCATATCCCACCCCTAACTTAAGTTTATGTTAGACTATACATGTTCACTTGTTGTAACTGGCTGCTGGTTTTGCAAAATGACCCCATGTTCCTTGGTTACTATGCGGCCATGCACAGCAATGATGGGATGTACTGATTCTCATGAGATTTCCCATGTCCTCTGGATCCACCACCATATTTAACAGCAGACACCAGATGTTGTGGGTTGACGGCTTTCTGCGAAGATTAACACGTCTGGGTTAAGGAAAAAAAGCGTGCAAGACAACTCATTCTTTCCATTGCTCTGGGATTCAGGTTTTGTGCTCCTTAGTCCAGGTTACGCATCTTGGCTTTGTGTATCGTGGTTTCCGAATGGCGGCCATGCCATTATATTCGAACTCCAGTGAACCTTGCAACATGCAATTTGCGTTAACACTGGGTCACAGAGGTGCTGATTCAGGTCTGGGAATTTTTTGATGGAATTCTTTTGTTGTATTTAGCAGCTATCCTGTTAAACATCCTGGGAGCGTCTACTTGTGACCGCAGTTAAATGTTGTTTGTCCATATTTGGCATAAGTGAGCATGTTTCCCTTGATGCATTCAATAATTTTCTTTCTGACTGACACTCTTGCAGTTAGCTTCTAACTTTCTGGACCTCATGCTTTGAAGACTTGCTGATTGTAAGGACTCATTTATAGCTGATACACGCTGCTAATATGACTCATGTGTCTAGCTGCATTTGTAATCGATTTAGTTACTGAAAGGCCTTTTTCATTGCATTGTTCCTGTTAATTTGTCCGGCTCCTGTTTGTGGTGGTGAGTCAGTGAGTATCAGCATTGATGTATACACGGCATGACCGAGTGAGTGTGTGAGACTGTGAGATTTATGGTAAATGAGTAATAACGAAGATCTAGTTGTTTGTTGCTGTATGGAAGCTGCTGGCAGTACTAGATCTTCTGGTTCCTGCTCTTACACTACTGAGCAGAGTTCAGAGATTAGCAAGTGAACCACGTTAATGTAGCTTTCAGTTCAGCATGGCTCTCCCCTGTAGGTTTATTTACGGGTGGAGTGGTTTGAAACCTTATATCGTGCTTTTCAGTGCATCACAATATCTGCCTTTCAGTAACACTTCAGCAGGAGTAAATATTTTGTTCAAAAAGCGACTGAATACTTATCAGCTAGTTTGCTCAGAATTTAACCTGGTATGTTTGCATAGCATCCAGAAAAGTTTTTTGTGATTTGTCTCCATCAGAGGTTGTCAACTGGCGGGCCACCAGCGGAGTATTTCAGAGGGCTAAATCGACTACTTGAAACAAATACTGTAGCTGATAAAAGGATGATTAAAAAACTGGCTGTCATTCAGCAACTCTAGTTTTTAAAGCAGGTCCTCTGTTACAGTTTATGCAATCAAATTAACTGTATAAATAATAAATTATGTAAATTATTTAGCTGAATGCAGCTCATCAGACCAGAGACTAGCTACAGTGTTATTAGAGAGACATTGTCAGAAATGATAACGTGAGTTGCTACCACAAAACATAACTAAATTGTCTTGGTTGTAGCCTTACATTTATAATTAATGGTTATGCATTAAAAGGTCATTGTTCTCACTATTCAGTCATGTTGGTTGCTTATCTGGCTCTTTTTAAGTAAGACATTAGACATAAGAATGGGGAAAAATCTGATCTCAGTGACTTTGACCATGGCGTGGTTGTTGCCACCAGACAGACTGGTTTGAGTATTTGAGAAACTGCTGATCTCCTGAGATTTTCACACACAGCAGTCATTAGAGTTCACAGGAAGAAATGCCTTGTTGACGAGAGAGGTCAGAGGAGACGGAGCTGACAGGAAATCAACAGTAACTCAAATAACCACTCTTTACAGCCGTGGTGAGCAGAAAAGCATCTCGGAACATGCCTAACCTTGAGTGCGGATGACGGAAGACCACATCATATTCCACTCCTGTCAGCCAGGAACAGGAATCTGAGGCTACATTGGGCACAGACCCACCAAACAGGGAAAGTTCTTTAGCTTATTCAGGGGAGGACAAATCCGTGCTAACTTGTCCGGAAGTCCAGTTAACTAGGATAAAAAGATGACACCAAGACCATTTTCCCTCTGACATTAGATCACATCAGTGTGATTTGACTTGTTTGTTGTATACTTTATCTTGGTATGGCGGAGCTTGCACAACGCATTGTCCAGTTTAGTTTAGTCCTTCTAACTCATAAAATCTGCAGTGTCGCTTTCAAAGTACAGGACGAAGGTCTGAGTTTATCCATCTTCAAATCTGTTAGCTACCTAGTTTGGCTAATTTCTTATGTACACAGTGCACACAATGGCGTATTCCTTTATATTTTGCCATCCAACTGTTTAAGACTTTTGACTAAAAATATATTTTGGCCTAAACAAAATTTATTTGTTTTTATTTTGTATTACAACTTGTTTTGTATTGGATTATGAGTTGTTTTGTGTGGACCGTCACACACTCCAGTACTGCATGTGATGCCATTAAAAATTTTGTGACAAATTCTATGGCTACAGGAAGTAGATTGCTGCTACTACTTCAGAGTCATCCATCTTGAAATGAATTGCTTTGGGCACACCCTGTTTGTCTGACCAATCACAGGCTTGTTTGCACAGCATGTATTTCCATGGAGTTTGCCCAGCTGCTGAGCACGACATGCTGAACGAAGCCCACGCACGATGTTTCTTTGCTCTGCAATTATATTGTATTTTTTTTGTGGAAGCCAG
>CM075005.1:6831082-6849184 GCA_037576675.1 Pangasius sanitwongsei | reverse complement strand
TTTTTTATTTTTTTTTTTTTTTTTTTTTTTTTTTTTTTTTTTTTTTTTTTTTTTTTTTTTTTTTTTTTTTTTTTTTAAAACTTTTTTTTTTTTTTTTTTTTTTTTTTTTTTTTTTTTTTTATTAAATCATTGCAGTCGTTATACTAGTCACGCCTGCTTCACACAAAATGATAAGTTTCAAGCAGCTTGTAAGCTTTTCATTTCTTACAGGTATACATGCTCAGGTGTTAATCAGGTATGTTAATATCAGGTTTTCTCTGAGCTTACAAATCTTAATTACCAGCTACGCAGGATTTTTCCCTAGTTAACCAGGTCACACAAGTGTCTCTTGTTTATAAACACAATAAAGGCTCTAGGCGATATATCGTAATATATTACCACGAGGATGCATCTAAATATTGTGGGTAATGTCAGGTGGTTTTAATTGCGGTGTTATGTATTGTAACAAATAACATTTCTCCCTGTTGTCAATACATTTTAAATTTAAAAATAAGTAATCTTTGTAAAGGTAAATACCATGGCATTATTTTGTCCTTATTTTGTAGCAGCTCTTTTATTATTTTATTTTAATTCGGTCATGGATTTTGGAAGGCGACCCTAAGTTTGAGAGAGGTGCTGTTTTTTTTAAAAAAAAAACACACACACACATTTTTATATATATATATATATATATATATAAATATAAATTATGTCTTAGGATTAATATTAAATATTTTTATATTTTTTATATTTAAGTTGTCAGATTTCCTGCTACCGTATAGTATTTATTGGACTATTTATTTTGTTATAATACTGTGCATTAATGCATTAAGTCCTAGATGTTAAACTAACCCATTTTATTGTACTGTATCCCTCTCCAGTGGACGCTACTCATATACGGCCTTCTGCACAAAGCACACCATTACTGGCACTAACCAAAAGAATGCGCCTTTTCTTTTTCCCCACCGTCCTCCTTTTTTTCCAAGAGAAAAAAGAAGGGAAGAAAGGTTGCATGGTGCCTTGTGTAGGCCACTCATTCATTTAAGCGAGTTTTTCACTTCTGTAAATGCCGCTTGGATAATCTGCCCTACTTTCTTTGCGCTTAACAGCTCCAGGATCAGTTTGACAAAGTGGCTTCGTGTTGGAGCTCAGGATAAACAATGTGCAGTAGCTGATCTCAGGTCAGAGGATCGAGTGTAATGCCACTGAACACATCTAGTCACGCCATCTTTCCCGCAGAAGCTCCAGTCGCATATATCACCTTTACACACGTATTAGGCCGCTGCTTTTGTTTTCTTCAGCAATATATTACATTTTCAGCTCACAGTGATACCGCAGGGTAGAAAGAATCTCCTTAACATGTAATTGTAAGCAGCTTTTCCCATCTGTGTGTGTGTGTGTGTGTGTGTGTACATTCTACTCAGGAATGTCATTTATGGTGTGTGTCAGTGCCTCAGCTCGAAGAGCATCAACTTTTAATCATGATTCAATCAGTTTTTATTACTCATCACTCATCTGTTACACTCAGTAATGCAAGTTTTAAATGCCAGAATAAAACAAAATTAGTAGGGAGCCTATTTGACATTTTCACGTAGTGAAGTTCTCATATTTAGAACACACACATGAAAACATGGTAAAACGTCGGCGCTTGATTTGCATATAAGCAGCTTCCTGAGCCATGACGTCAATATTAGCATGTATCGATAATTACTTGTGCAGCATAACCTGATATTTAACAATTTGTTCCTTAACACAGTCATTATAATTCTGTCCAGTAATTAGAGGTGCATGAAAGTTTAAAAAAAAAAAACAAGGTAGAGAAAGCTGGCGTGCCGAGGACTGACTGAGGGCCTGTTTTTACTTATTAGTCCAAATCAGAGTGAAATACTTTTCATACTTTTTGTTGTTTACTGTTTGGTCCAATTCAATTGCACACTACGCAAATTTAAATAAACCAGAAAACATTTAGTAGCCTTAGCTAGGGCTGGATCAATCAGTAGCCCAGGCCCCCGGGACGAGCAGATTTGTAGCCCTCCTGCATGGTTAAACATATCGAGAGAAAATAAAGACGCTTTCCAGACTAAAAAAAAAAACATCATTTATATCTGATGTGAGGACAGAACACCACAGCTCATAGCCAAAACTTTGGCTGGCAACGGACTGACTTTTTGTTCGAGGACGCAAACACGCTGTGCTACATTAAAAACAATAGAAGAGAATAAACAAAGTCATTTGTTTTTCTTAGTTTGTATTGATGTACTTAACTACCTCACCATATGTTATTATATTATATTATATTATATAAGCTGCCACTTTTTAGCCTAGCTAATTAACTCCTCCAGGCAGCGTATGGGACTCGGCAGCAAAGCTATAAACTTAAAGTCGCAGCTTTACCACTAATTGTTACAAAGCTCTGGCACTAGACTCCTTCCACAAATGCTAAGTAAACATGTCCGTACAAGTCAACGATTTCTTGTCCAGTGGGCTAGCTAATGAATTTATGTTTAGTTCACTTCTGTTGGTATTATAGAGATCTACCTGGTTTACGGCACACTGCCAGAGAGAACCGTATAATACTCTGGTCAGGATTTTGTCAGGGGTGGAGCCGAAACATTCTGGGAAAAGAGTTTCATTTATTGATCAGAGATATGGCTATGGAAAATGGAAAAAAAAAAAGTGTAGAAATCATGAAGACAAACAGCATTTTAACTCTCTTTTCTGGCACTTATTTTGCACGTCATGTTAAACAGCTCACGTATCAGAAAAGCTGCATAGTCTGTATTTGCATATAAGAAACTGATTGGCTCTAATATTTTATGACCCAACAGCTCTTTCCTTCAATACTAATTCTGCCTTTCTTATAAGATTTGCAGCGCTCTCCATTTCTTAAAAGAAAGCAGTGAAACTCAAATTAATCCTCCTGAAAAGATTTATTGCAAAATATAAGTTTCTTTGAGTTTATAACAATGTCCTTGGACCTTTCAAATCTCACTGCATGAAACCTTGCGCTTTGTGGTAAAGTGATCTTAGAAATTTTACAAATAGAAATGTTTGCTCATTTGTAATACGTTGCTCACTCATGCTGTGTTCTGCTTCTGATTCAGGAGGTTGTTGTATAATAGAGATGGGAATTCCATTCAGAACTGCAAATTGCATAAAAATGCTGGATCTTGCAGAAAGAACTGTGCTTTTTATTTGGAAAAGTAACCATTAGTAAAGTACTAACAACTGGCAGTAATAATATTTTCACTGACCATGCCTGATGTTAACAAAGCCTGACCGCTCTGGTGATAGATTGCATGATCTACGATCTTTACTTTAGGGAGCATGCTGTTCTAGAAAACTAATCAGTGACAGTGTGGTGTGTTCCAGCTGATACGGAATGAATGTTTCCAACCTGAAGTTGATTATTTTCTAGAAACAGTACATCCTGAAATGTTTTTTTTTTTTTTTTTTTTTTCTCCTTCTCGTGCAGCAATTTGCTGACCTTAACGATGTAATAAATAGCAAAACATTGTACATTATTTTGGTTTATAGTTACACTTAATGTTGTGGAATGTCTTTAACAGAAGTTCGGTTATCAGTTACATTATAATAGCTGTAAACATTCACCAACCTTTTGTTTTTTTTCTCCTCTCTATTGAAGTTAATAAGGCAAAAAATACAGTACTGTTCTGAAATCTTTCCAGTGTCGGAAAACACAAAGTTGCCGCTTTACCTCTGATTTGTTACAAAGCACCGGCACTGGAATCTTCCAAAAAAAAAAAATGCTAAATAAACGTCTCCTTACAGAAAACGTCACCATATAAACAATTACACACATTTTTGAAATGAGCTGATATTATAGAAATGATCATGTATTAGAATGAGCACCTTAATATAATCCTTAAAACTGAAATGGTGTCAAATTAATCAATACCTTCTGACCAATCAGAATGGAGGATTCAACAGCGCTGTGGTATAATGCCTTTTTAAGGCATAATGCCCCCCCCGTCTTTGTGAGGTTATAACGTCTTCAGTAACCTTATTGTTTTTCAGTCTCAGTGATTATCCACATATTCCCTTTCTTGGTTTGGGATTATTTTTTGGACATGTCACTGATGGACAGGTGTATACACGTTACAAGATGTCCCTGATGTAACCTCCTTCTCTTTTCAGTCTCAGCCCTCTTGTTTACTTGCTCAGTTCTGTCTTCCTGCTCTCTGTCTCGCTGCTGGATCATCTCTAAACAAGGGGTTACACTGCTCTACTTTCCCCCGATAGCAAAATTTCGCAATTATTGAATGTAAATGCGAGTGTGCAGATTTTTGGGGCAGTTGATGTCAATGGTCAGCACAGAAAATTGAGAGGAATGCAAGGGGCACAGACTTCAAGTTCTCATAATGTAGTGATTCAAATCCTAATGGATCTCGTCAACAGGCAATGAAAATTGAGCTGTTAAAAGAGAGAATACAGGAAACAGCTAAAAATAAATGGCGGAGAATAATAATAATAAATGCCTTTGTAGCTATGGTGAAGTTCCTCAACAGTGGACAAACTAATTGATTCTGGGCAAAAGCCTCTGCAACATACAACAGAAATACTAGGAAAAAACTACACGAATGTAGGTAAGGTGAAAAGCAGGGTTGCATTTTACAAAGCCTTAAGCCAATCGGGGGTGAGCCTTAAGCCACTCACTGGCCCACTTTGGCACATCCTGCACTAATGTACAGTTAATGTCACTATTTTTATTCTCCTGAATTTTTATATTTGTTTACGTTATTAATATTAATTTTATTTCTTGTATTTTACTGTTATTGCTAAGCACCAGTACACCAAGACAAATTCCTTGTACATGTAAACCCATGGTACTTGGCAGTAGTCACACTGGGAGAATCTTTAAAGGTTCTATGTAGAATAAAATTTCTATTTCCCATAAACAACAGTCAGAAACTTAGCTATGCAAAGAATCCTTGAGAAGTAGTGTAGTGGGTTTAGTGTTCCCCAATTTCTCTATTCACTATAACATACAAACGTTTTTTTTTTCTTTTTTTTTCTTTTCTCGCAAATCCTGACAGATTTTGAAAAGCCTTAGAAAGTACCCAATCCCTGAGTGTGTAGTAGTGTGCTGTGGTCGTCCTGACCAGTCTCAAGCCCTCCACATCAGTTTCCTGATCAATCACCATGTTTGCACTTTCAGTCAATTAAAGCACAGTCTACATAAGTGTTGATGATTAATCTGGGCTTTCAACCCACAGCATTCTGGTTATAAGTGCAGAATCTAAAATAAAATGCTGAACTGCCCCTGCTCAAGCTAACAAACACTCCCAAGGGTTCACTTGCAGTGTGTAATAGAATAACTGCAATACTATACAGCCTAATGCAGCTCACATTAAAAGAAATGCATCAGTCATGTTTAGACTCGTCACACATTTTCTAACCAGGAAGCAGAAGTTTGATGAGACCCGTAAACTGAGCTGATGCATCAGTAATGACCGACTCCACACCAAAAAAAACAAAACAAAAAACTTTTCACTTGTTTAGGGCTTATTAAGGGAACATTGAGTAAGATGACTCACTTGGGTACCTGTTTTAATTCTTTTACAGATGTAAAAAACATCTGTGTCAGAGAGTGACCCAGTAAGTGACGAAGTAAATCACTTTTTGCAGAACTGACTTAAATATAAAAAATGTTGGGTTTTTTTTTCCAAGTGCCTCTTAAACCATATGAGCTGAGACTAGGAATTTATCAACATTTTTTTGACGAGTATGTTTTTTGGTGTTCGATACGGATACTGATACTAAAATGAGTAACCTGTTTAGTATTAACCAGTCCGGGACGTCACAGAACATTTTATTAAGCCCTGTTTAAGTTTCTCTAGTTTAAGTAGTGGCCATGCGGATGTCCATGCACATACTCTACTAAACTCGTTGTTTATAAAATTAGTGAGTTGATTTTAAATGAAGTGCATTAGCTTGCTACATTAGTTGGCTTGTATCGAGTGAGGTTACAGTGGAGAAGAGCAGATTTTGTCTCACCTAGCACTTCTGTCAGATTTATTGCTTGCTTCTGCGTGCTATTAGCAATGCACTCAAGTTTTATGTTGAAGATGTTTGGTCAGGTTACTGGTATTGTAGGACAATGTAGTTCTTCTTCAAGATGCTTTGTTTTTTGATTGCCATGATTAATTGTGAAATATGTTCAGATTGCTGCCATTTTGTGTCATCATTAGCATGAGAATGTACACTAGGAGTAGTCACATAGTATCACATGGTACACATTATTGGTATCGCTGCATTCCTAGTAGAGACAAAACAGCAGCGCGTTATGCTTAACGTGGAGTCTGTATTACGTAAGTGCCATCCTTCTGGTAAAACAGCCAGTCACCTTATTGGTAAAGACATTAACAAAAAAGCCATATTCTTAGACTGATGCTTGGATAAATAAAGGGTACTTTGCTCCTTTTGTAATGAGGAAACGAGCATACAGAGTAGCCAGGGCTACCTGAAATATTTTTTTTTGTTATTGGCCAAAGACTACAAATTACTGCTTTTGTCAGATTTGAACAGCCATTACAAATCTGTGTTTTTAGCCTTCAGCTTGTCAATCCATTTATGGTATTCAGTTAAATAGAATTCAGTCCTGTATGATTTGAAAATAACTGCCACTGAACCTCGCCAAGATGGCGCCCAATGAATAGACTTTTAAGGCTTTGCCAATACATCTAGGATTTGTGTACATGGACCGTGTCCTGTGTGAGTGTGTGGGAGGCTGTGATTGTCTCCTCTGTTCTGATCTCATTAACCTTCAGAAGGTGATTGGAATATAGTTGTAGGGAAAAAGCGAGGGAGCGATGGAGGGGAAAGAAAGACAGACTGGATGAGACCTAGAGAAGGTCAGACTGTTGTATTTTAGGAAGTCGTGTATGATGCATAGGGGTGATGTGAGCAATTAGGATGTGATTCATTCATCCTAGTAATGCACATGGTGGTTATGGTTCAAATATCTGATCTCCTCTGAGTATTGGTTTACTTAATCAGATATCCAAGTTCGGCATATGTATTGTAGGTGCTGGTCCATCATGAGCCACCAGAACGGCTTCAGTGCTCCTTGGCAGAGTTTCTAACTGGGAAGGCCATAGCATGCGAGTTTACAACGTTTTTGTTTCCAACAAACCATTCAGTGAGCGATCATGCGGTGTGAGATGTGGGCGGAGTCATCCTGGAAGAGACCACTCCTATCAGGATAGAAATGTGACTCACAGGAAGAATACAAGTCAGAAGAAGTTTGTATTGATTTGCTGTGGTGTTTCTCTCTAAGGGAAGAGTCAGAAAAAAGATGACTAGCTGTCTAGTTGCTACTTTTTTAGAATTACTGATGGACTCCTAGCGAATAGTTCCATCCTACACAGGGTCACAGGGGAGTCTGGAGCCTATCCCAGGGGACTCGGGATACAAGGCAGGGGACACCGTAGACGGGGTGCCAACCCATCGCAGGGCACAATCACACACACTCTCAGACACGCCGGACAATTTAGAGATGTCAGTCAGCCTACAATGCATGTCTTTGGACTGGGGGAGGAAACCGGAGGAAACACAGGGAGAGCATGTAAACTCCGTGCACACAGGGCGGAGGCAGGAATCATACCTCCAACCCCGTTAGATAGCAAAAATGGTTACACTCCGAATTCATAATGGAAATACTATCATGGTTGGTTGGTCTTTTGTCTCATCTCTTCGGCTCATACATTCTGCATAACAAAACCACACAGCAGTAGTCATTGCCTTATGACCGTCCCTTAGATGAGAGTGTATGACTGAGAGAGAGAGAGAGAGACAGAGGAGGAGGAAGTTAAGGACATGCAGCTAAGAGTGCCTTAGCTGAAAGGAAAGTAAACACACACTGTTGGTAGGGAAACCATTTTGGCTCATCGGACCTGTAAACCTTATTCACTCACCCTTCACACACACACACACACACACACACACACACACACACACACACACACACAGACTCTCAGACTCTCAGACATTGACTGACTGCACACAGTAATCATACTACAGATTGAATACTATACTAGAATGCATTAAAGCATTACACATCAGTGTGTGTGTGATGAAGAACAAAGCTGAGGTAGGGTGTGTGAGTGTGTGTGTGAGAGAGTGTGTGTTTCTGTACTAAAGACACATGGATGCATTATTGATAAAGGCGATGCCTTGAAGCAGGACTTTGCCTCAGCGTCTCATTGAAACCTTAAGAGATTGAGTTAAAAATAGATGAGAGTCATCTCACACACACACACACACACAGCTACTCATCCAGCACTGCGTTTTCCACTATAGTTAATTATGCAACATATACACACACACACACACACACACTAAAATGTATGTCTACACTCTACAGGTGCTTCAAATAAGTTCGTAGTTCTGCCTAATCAGACATGCAAAAATGTTATCGTGTGTGTGTGCGAGTGTGTGGAGTACAGGTGAGGTTCAAAGTGCAGGTGCGGCAACGCGAATGTGGTTTTGAAACGGAAATTAGAACAAAACCACGTGTGTGCGTGTGTGTGTGTGTCTGCATTTTTTTTTCCAACCATTTATTACATGAATGGTGTGATTGAATGTGTTTGTTTACACACACACTCGTGAGCACACACACACCCAGGTCTCTAATCCTTGTATGTAAATTTTGCTCTGGATTAGAGGTGTAAAATGGCAAAGAGGTCTACAGAGCCACCCCAGATTACACACACACACACACACACACACTTCTGTAGCTGTATCTTAAATGGTAGTTTTCCTACACTGTCTGTAGTGGGCACATACTAAGTAGGAAGCAGTTTGGCCTGGAGAAGCAAAAATACTTTTTGGGTTCAGGGAGGATAACAAAGGGACAGTAACAAATATTACACACACACACACACACACACACACACTAATCCTAGTATGTAAAGTTTGCTCTGGATTAAAGGTGTAAAATGGCAAATAGCTCCACAGCGCCACCCCACATTGTGAAAAAGAGTATCACTCACGCACTCACACACACACACACACACGCACACATACACATATACACATATACACACACACACACACACACACACACACGCATACACCCAGCGTTACAGACTGTGATGTAAAACTTGCAGTGAGTGAAATGCTCAACACAGAGGAAACATTGGAGGAGTTTAAACATTAACCAACTCTGCTCATGACTCGTGTTATTGTTGATGTTTTAAAGCCTGTACAGCTGTTTACCAGTAACGGCTGCAGGAATGAATTTGTGAGTGTGTGTGTGTGTGGTGGGGTGGCCTGGGTGCTACATGCACATTTGTTTCTAAGTCCATTTCCTTCCTTTTCGAGCTCTTCCTCTTTCGGCAGCCTTCAGGCCTGAATCACAAATGGAACAAACTCTTAAGGCAGCGACATTATAACACTGAGTCACATTTAGACCTGCGTGAGACGCTCCGTTATTCACTTAAACAAATCTTTTAGTGCTGTGCGATTTAACTGCGAGAAATGATTTGTGTTTCCAACAGCTGAATCAAACTGGCTTTTTTCCTATTACTTTTTGAATTTGAATCCCCGAAGGGCACTTAAAGACATTATAAAGGGAAAAAAAATGATTGTTGTTGTTAGTATTATTATATTATTAGCAATAGTAGTCGTAGTAATAGTAGTTGTATAGTCACAGTTAATGCTGGCTGTAATAAAAAGCATGTTGTATAAATATATTGAATTAAGAAATATATTATTACGATATATCATTAAGAAATTATTTAAAAAAAGATTTTTTTTAACAACAGATATAACAGACCAGTTTTCTATACTGTCGGCCACTTTTAAAGTGGTTCACTTTAAATTTTAGTTGAAAACATTAGATGTAGTGTAAAAGTGTGGGAAACTGTGAGGATGAGTCAAATGAAAAACTTCATTTTTTTTTTGTTTTTTTTTTTTTGCGATTTTTACTTCAATAATTGTTGCCAAAGTGTATCATTTTTCAGCATAATCTCTATTTCGTTCAGTGCTAATGTCCCAGCCCTTAATGAGTGTCCCGAATCCTCTGGAACTACATTCCATTCATATCTACTTTATGTTGCACTTTTGAAGCTTTTTATTTGACTCGTCCTTTTATCAGGAAAATAAAAAAAAAAAAAAAAGTAGAAATCTGTAGCGTTAAAGGTTAAGTGTTGTATATATTGTATAATTTTATATTTGGGGCTGTTTCTGAACATTTCAGATCCCTTAATGAAAACTTAGACAGGGGCACAAAATATTTCTGAAAATTACCTGAAAAAAATGACAGAGACTATTACGCTTAGCATGGTGAAATGTTTGAACTCATGAAAATCGGTTCTTCATTGGCTGCGATCGTCTGAGATTAATGTTACGTTTAAAGTCAACAGGATGCTGTTGTCATAGCTGTTCTTAACAAGCTAGCAACTTAACATGTGTTAGCCTAACGCTTCTTACTCTAGATGCCAGCTAGCTAGCTAACCACTAATTTATCCATTTCAATTACATCAACAAGCAGAAAACGGACAAAAAAAAAAAAATTACCAAAAAAAAAATTGACCAAATTCGATTCATTTAGCGTAAATTTCTAACTGATTTTTTTTTGTGTCCATTTCTCTTCTACTTTTTCTTTTTTGCATTTTTCCACTCCAGATAGATATGAATGCTTTGTGATCACCACGTCTTCATTCGCTACGTAATTTTATTTCTATTCTTTTTACACCACAAAGGGGTCCCCTCCAACTGCCTGATACATAAATCTTTTAGCCAAATGATAGTGAAATGTGCTTTTTTTTTTTTTTTTTTGCATGTCTATTTAAGTCATGGCACTCCATGGTGGTCCGTAGCCGCTAAGCGACTGCTTTGAGCAAGAAACAGCTCTGGGGATATTGCAGTTCTTTTTAACTTAAGAAAGTGATACAGTTTTCACGTTCTGTAGTTTCTGCAATGCGAACTTAGCGTCTTCGTGGAATATTCAAATGAACAAAAATACAGAATGTTTGAAATGAAAATTGTAATGTGTCTTTGTAGAGGATTTTGACAGAAGTTGCATTGATAAAATTGGGAATTGGACAAAGGGTGGATGGGATGTGGCTAATTTGAAAAAGCATGGCTGTTTTTTTTTATTTTTTTTTTTTATTTTATTTTATTTTTTTAAATAAACTATTCAGAAAAGCCCACAGTGATGTCAAGTGTTTTTTAATCACCAATTAATGAGGCTGCAGAAAGATCAGTCGTGTTATTGAGTAAATATGAGAAGATTTACAACAAATTGTAGACATTTCTGCACAGAACACAAAAAGCTTGTCATTTAGATGAAATGTTGAGAAATTAATAGAAACTTTGTTGTTATTAAATCGAGACAGATAATCTAGCTGGCAGTACAGTGGGAAGGCAGTAACAGTACTAGTCACAAATGGCTCTCTGGCTTGTGTGTTTTCTGTAAAAATAAACTCCTCATGTGAAAGCAGCTTTACGAGCCATCAACAAATTAGCTTTCTCTTCTCCCAGTCGTTTCTATTTTGTCTTGACTCTGTGAGTTAAATCATTAACAGAGTCTAACACACTTCCTGTTAGGAGCGGTGACAACTGCGACATCAGAGAGGTTATGTAAGTTAACGTGGTAAACTCAGCAGTTCTGTGGCCCTGCAGGACCGAATCCTGACCCTCCTGTCACAGACTATTGCACACACGTCTCAAACGGCACGCTGAAAATGAAATTAGCCGTGTCCGTCACCACACCTCGCCATGTAGACGCATAAAGCAGTCCATGTTCCGTGTTTGTCTGCTTTTTAACTTTTTCAGCCGCTGCAATTCATATTTCCTTTGGCTTTGGAGCTGAAGACGTGGAACTGGGCGGGTTTCTGATTAAGCCAGGTTTAAACTGTACAACGAGAGAAATCTAGATACAGGTAAACACCTCACTGTCCCGATAAATATTTCTGCACCATTTCTGCTTATTAGCACACACAGCTAAGCGTAACGTTCAGTTCATCACGGTTACATGATGTTAACTTATTAGCTCAGTGTCAAAGTAATGACTGTTTCTACTTTATGGCCACTGCGATCAGCAATAAGCTAACTCTTAAGAGCAGGAATGCTGCCTACCTAGGCAACCTACTCCTAAGTGGAGCCTCTGTGGCTTGATGTGGAGGATTGGTTGTGACGTTCTGACCTCTCCAACCTCTATATTGTCCTGTTTTTCTGGAGTTGTGGAAATCACAGTACTGCTAAAACTTTTTTTTTTTTCTAATGTGCACAAGCATGTGTTTTTAAAACTTGTCCTTAGTACTTAAATATTACATATACTTAAGCCCTTTACTTCTCTTTCTGTCTCTTTGTATTCTTTTGTCTGGTGGATGATCACTTCCTGACTGGAGCAGACGAATCCGTAAATTTGTCTAGAGTGCATCTCCCTCTCTGTCTTTGCTTATTTCTCAGTTTGTTTGACGTTTCCGTAATTTGCAGCATTCTGTAAAGTATATCCAGTACCTCATCATCCTCCTCCTCCTCATTATCATTTTTCTGAGTGATTTGCTTGATTTTCAGTGCCAGGGTTCTGGACGAGGAACACTGCTCTGCTTATGGTGCATTTGAGTTGGAGTTTCGCTTTCTAGGCACACCGAGAAGAGAAAAGTGAAACTGAGTACTCTGCTATTCACACTCATCCATATTTCAGCAGAGATGAGCCCTGGGAGAGAGTGAGCGAGGAGAGTCCGGAGCACGTGCGCACATGCAGACACACACACACACACACGCTGCTTCTAAAGCTCCTCCTTCTTTGCCAGGTTGCTGTTGTCATAACGCCCTCATGTGTGCTTCTCCCAGTACCAGAGGTGTGTATCTCTCCTCTTGATGCTCAACATGATCAATCACAATTCTTGTGATCAAAGATACTGTTGTTGCACATATATGACCTAAAAATGTTTTGATGCAGTATAATGTTCCTGTTTTTTGTCCAAAATGTTTTATTTCAAACTAAAATGCTACTCTTGAGGTGTGAAGTCACATCACATTCACTGGAACCGAAACACAGAGGCCACACCTCTTTTACTAAGACTGACCGGTGCAGAGGCTACACCTCCTTCACTGTTACTGACAGGTACAGAGGCCACACCTCCTTCACTAGGACTGACTGGTACAGAGGCTGCATCTCCTTCACTGTGACTGACATGTACAGAGGCCACATCTCCTTCACAGAGACTGAGCGGTGTGGAGGCCATGCCTTTTTCACTGTTACTGACAGGTGCAAAGGCAACACCTCCTTCACTAGGGCTGACAAGTACAGAGGCCAGGCCTCCTTCACTGTGACTGACAGGTGCAGAGGCCACACCTCTCCTTTACTAGGACCGACTGGAACAGAGGCCACACCTCCTTCACTAGGGCTGACAGTGCAGAGCAACATGGGGCAGAGAGAAACGGTGCCAGCAGGATAGCAATTATAATAAACATATCTTGAAAATGGTAATGTTTCTATAATGATGCCGCAATATAATATAATAAATATGCAGGTACGGCTGTACATGTGGTATTGGAGGTCAGCAATACAGAGACAGCTGAATTTCTTCAGTACGATGCTGATTGTTGGACTAGCATCTGTGGTTTGGGGTGAGGCCCGTCTTAGAAACTCAACTGCCTGCATTTTTGCATCTGATATTCTTACAGTTTAGCAGAACAGGAAGCTAAGAATAATGTAAAGTTTCTTCCTGTGTCTCAGACTGGACTGATTGATTGATTGGTAACGTGAGCAGCTGAATTAGCTGTAGTACTGTGAGCACAATGGCCAGTCCTGTGGGACAACGCTGAGGCCTCACGCTGACCCACTCTCAGCCTGTGTGTGTGTGTGTGTGTGTGTGTGTGTGTGTGTGCGCACATGTTACTAAAACCAAAAATGTGAAAAGTTAAAAAATATCACTACATTTTGTAAAGGTGAGATTTCTGTCAGATGTATACCTTGTGCGTGTGTGCGTGTGTCCAGGGACAGCACCAGGCTGACACTGGCAGCGAAACCTTTTGCTCTAAGGGAAAACCTTGCATCCTGTTTTTAATCCTTATCATCACTGCGAGTTGCAGATGTCTTACTTTCTATATATCACATCATCTTTCTTTCTCTTCTTCTCACTCATGTCCTCTTGTTCTGTCTCTCAGAATCTTTAATTCTCTCTCCCTCTTGCTCTCTTCTCTGTCTGTCTGATTCTATCTCTCTCCGTGTTTCTTTCTCTCTCACTATTTCTTTCTTTGTCCTCTCTCTGTGAATGTTACAGGTCACAATATCTCTCGCTTTCTCGGTCTCTCTCTCTCTCTCTCTCTCTCTCTCTCTCTCTCTCTCTCTCTCTCTCTGTCTCTCTACAGTCTCTCTCTCTGTCTTTCTCTCTGTCTCTCTCGGCCGCTCTCTCTCTTCTGTCTCCAAATTCAACAGTGCTTTATTGGTATGAATGTTACAGGTCACAATGTCTCTCTCTTTCTCTCTGTCACTCTGTTTCTGTTTTTCTCTCTCTCTCTCTCTCTACAGTCTCTCCCTCTATCTCTCTCTGTCTCTGTGTCTCTGTCTGTCGGTTTCTCTCTTTATCTCTCTCTTCTGTTCTCTATCTCTCAGCTTCTCCCTGTCTCTCTCTCTCTCTCTCTCTCTCTCCCTCTCTCCCTCTCTCCTGTCTCTCTCTTTGACTTATCCAAGACGACAGCCGGGCCGTTCCTAGCTGTCTGCATCACAGTCACCATGACAACGGAGTGTGTGTGTGTGTGTGTGTGTACATGGTGCTTATTTCAGAGAGGATCTGCTCAGAGAATCATGTCCTCTTCTATAACAAATGATAGAAAGTGATTAGTCTGCTTTCTGTGTGGAATATTTAGTTATTTAGTTAAACATCTTATCTAAGCAGGAAAGTTATGTATAAATATTAAATGAACATTAATTGCCCATTATGCTATTTCTGAGATATACCTGTTACTGTAATGCTACCTGAATCTGTTTATCTGTCTCTATCTTGCCTTTTCTCTCTGACGGTCTTTCTCGTCTGTTCTCTTCAGACAGTGGTAGTAGTGACGTGTGAGAGGAGAGGGAAGGAGAGATTGGGTAACACTGGCTAAAAATACTTGGAATAATCTGCAAACAGGAAGCTAAAATCCTTCCTATGTCCTCCTGGCCTGGCTTACTCGCTCCACCTTGCGTGTGTGTGTGTGTGTGTGTGTGTGTGTGAGACATGTACATGACCAGAGAGTGAGGTGGATTCGTCAGCATTATAGTCACAGCCAAGTGGGAGGTGCTGAATGAAAATGAGAGTGTTGAACAGTATTGTTTCTAGTAATATATTTACAGTTTTACAGATTAAGTTATTTGGTGGGTATTGATGTAGATGACTCAAAGCTGATGTTAAACTTCTCAAGGTTTCTTCCTCATGTCTTCTCAGGGAGTTTTTCCTTGCCACTGTTGCCTCTGCCTTGCTCGTTAGAGATCTGAACTTACATCTGTGTTGCGTTGCTTTGTGACACAGGAGCTTGCTTTAAGATTACACAGAAAGCCTGGCCCCTCCTAAAATTTCATTAAAATGCACCAATGAAGTGTGCTGATATGGTTGATATGATTATTCGTCATGAAATCTTGATGAATCTTGATGAAACGTCTTGATGAAATTCAATGTTTTAGTAAATCAGAGTATCATATAATATAGTATCATATAAGTAACATATAATATTTCACTACAGTATCATGATGTTTGTTCATTTAACGCAAACTGTTTTCAGTGGACAGCGCAGCCTGCATGAAAATCTCCTTTTCAGCCTGTAGATGTCCCGCTCATAGAGCTGCATTGTTGCACGGCTTGTGTGGGCTCCTATGGCAGATTCAAGCACAGTGTGTTTTAATCGGAGCAAAGATTAATGCTTATTGGGCAACAGGCTTTTATACATCATTTTAGGTCCCGCCCAGATGCACCGTCTCTCTCGGAGTGAATGAGCGTGTGGACTGATGGGTTTTGCACAGAAAAGACATGTCAGTGTATACTGGACAGCACGCTGATTGCTTGTCCCACCCGGATACACAGCTTCTTCATATGTTGATTGCGAGACCTCTCAAAGGGGCCGGACCTCATAACCAAATGCCCATCTTTGAAACGATAATGAACATGACTGACATTTCAAACATAACCATATCAGCACTGGTTAGACAGAGGTCTCAGAGCTGCAGGAGTCGCTAACCAAATCCATAACAGTTTACACAACTAGTACAGCTTGTTGTATAATCTCTGTAATTGATAAATATTGTAAATAAATTGTAAATGCAAAGTTTTGTTGGATTATTTGCGTTAAATTTTTTTTTTTGTTTATTTATAGATCTAGCTAGCTAGCAGTCACTACCTTCTTCAGTGAAATTTAGCAAGCTAGTCAGAAGCTTAGCTGTGACATGGAAGACACTGCTAATGTTGTCGACCCGAGTTTGGTGCTCCTACTTATGAGGAGAGACTTGAACTTAGACAGAATTAACCAGAAGACCAGACCAGCAAATAAAATGGATAAAACAAAATGCACAGATATATACTTCAATACTTCAATAACAGACAGCTGTGCTTTCCTTATTTTAAAACCCACCAGACGCCATTGCTTTAAAAATACTCTGCGGCCACCAAGTTCTTGTTTAATAAAAAAATATTTGGAATTAAATCTAATAAAATTTTGCAAACACAGGCAAAGTGCAGACAGTGTGTCTATTTATGTGTTTCTATTGTAATATATATTGCAAACATTGGGAAAGGGGGATTAGGGAGTGGATAGTGTCTGTACATCAGAAATGCGTTTGTGCCACGGTGACCTTGTTTCCCATATAAAGGCTGAGAGAAAGAAGAAAAATGTGTCTCCCTTTCCCAGTGCTCAATTCTTTGGGCTACTTTCAGGTTTCTTTTGTGTTGTTTTTGATGTGTAATTGGGCTGGAAATTTTACTGAAACCTGTCAACCCTGGTTAACGCTCGAACACAATTGAACAAAACAACGTCTAGCATCTTTAAGCTAGACTGTATGCTGGGTGAATTTGTTGTCAACTCTCAGCCGCCTTTTACGGGCTAACTCTACAGCGTACTCTATAGTCTATAGCACAAGTCAAGTGTGATGGGCTCTAGACTTCGTGTTCTTATTAATGACGCCCCCCAAAATCCATGGTCATGAACCGCAGCTGCAATTCAGTATACGTTTCAAAAATGGTAATATTTGTGCGATTATTTTACCAGACCCAATTCAACCATGCCATGCTTCCATAGCATTTCAAACATACACCTAGTCATAAAGCTGCATTTTCCACAAAGTCTTTTTCCACAAATCTCGCCTTATGTGCGAGTTTGTCGTGTGTTTTGTCATGCATGTACTGACCTGTTGTAGACTTGCATTTCCCTACCTGTGAGTGTTGTGTGAAAACTAATTCAGCGGCCACTGTTTACTGCAGTTATACCTAATAATTATAAACACAATGTCAATAAGGTGTACTGCATTTCCTTTTCTTAGTAAATATAGTGCAGGAGGAGGGAGAGAGGACGCGCCGAGTGGAGGGGGGGGTCGACTCGTTTATGGTGTCTCATGGCTCTCTCACTGCCTTCTCTTCCAGGCCTTTCAGAAAGAAAATGCCCCTCTTTTATCTTTCCCTGTCTGTAAAGTGTGTGTGTGTGTGTGTGTTTTTGTGGGGGGTGGGGTGGGGGGGGGGGGAGAGAGAGAAAGAGAGAGGCACAAAATAACTGCTTTAGGACTGTTGTGTGTAAATTAGGGCACTAAAAAGTTTTGGCGCTCTTCATTTCAGAGGTTTAGACTTTTGTGAGTGTTTTCGTGTGAATTGAGAATGAGTGTATGAGAATAATTGCTATAATAATTCCAGAAAAGGTCTTTCTAAATTCTTTCTGTTGAACTGTGGTTATAAAGCTGCAGGTGTAATTTTTACTCTAATAGGCAAATCCATGAACTCACATTCACACACACAATGTGAAAGCATTGTGCTCACTGTGAAAAGTCTGCAGTCATGCACTTGTCTTCCCTACTCCTGAGCAAGAGCTCAAACAATAATGTGTGTGTGTGTGTGTGTGTGTGTATATATATATATATATATATATATATATATAATGTGTCTGTATAAAAATTATTTATGGAATGTG
>CM075005.1:6820450-6830982 GCA_037576675.1 Pangasius sanitwongsei | reverse complement strand
TATATATATATATATATATATATATATATATATATATATACATACATATATACACACACACACACACACACGAGTGTGTGCATGGTGCCCTGGGGTGGACTGGCATCCCATTCAGGATGTATGCCCGCCTCACACCCAGTGTTTCCTTGAATGGCACCGGATCCACCACACCCCTGACCAACACTTACTGAAGATGAGCAAGCGAACAATGTTAGCACAGTTAACAATACAATCATACTGTGTTTTGTGGAATTATACACTGATCTGCACCTGGCCTTGTTCTCATATTTTAATCAAGCTTTAATCTTGGTCAAGATTGTAGCTATTCAAATTCAGCATGCCAAACTGACTCCTCCGAGAAGGATACACTTGATGCTGCCTTCAAATCCAGCCAAAATGAATAATCTCAGAAGTCAACTGTCCTTATGCTGGCCTCCAACTGAGACAGACTTTATCCCAGGAGTGCAAACGCTGCCCAAATATGCTGCCTACCTAGGCTTCCTAATCTCAGTTCGAACCCCAGGGTAGTGATGATAAATTAATGTGTACAGTATGCTGGTATTGTGTGTGATAACCATTGCAGTATATTGTGTATATTTCTTGAGCTACACAAACGTAGGCGATTAGCCAAGACATGTTTTGTGACTGAAGACAGTTTCGAACTGGAGCTACAAGGTTAATGTAGCTAACAAGCAATAGGAGCCATAGCCTTGGTTCCAACCGCATGCCTAAGATCACCACACAGCTTAAAACCGTGTCGAGTTCAGCATCTTCAGCAAACTTTCTGATGTTGTTTCTGACTCTGTATGCCACGCTTGTCTATAGAAATACACAAAAGGACTTCACAAAGCTAAAAACAGCTGTTGCTCCATCTTGAAGCTGAATCACTTTCTTCCTCAGCACACAGCTTGGTGTGACTTCACGCCAGGATCAGACTCGGCGAGGAGACAGAACTGTATGTTAGAAATGATTTGAATGTTAATATAGTTTCTGATTGTTTGCGTGTATGTATGTGTGTGTTTTTGTTTTTTGTTTTTTAAATGCAGACTTGTGCAAATTTTCTATCTTTTGTGGTGAGTGTGTGATGACTTTGATGTGCAGTTTGGATCATGATGAACTGTAATCTGTAATCTTGAATCAAAACTAAAGGAGCAAGCTTGACATGCCGTGGTTGATTATCCGAAAATGAAATGCATGCAATTTCCCCCTTATCTCAAATATAGTCACGCTGTTCCTGTAAGTTGAAGACTCTTTAGTGTCAAACTGTACAGGGTGTCCAAAAAGTCTCCATACATAGGGGACTATGTTTTCCAGCACCACGTCGGTTGTGCTTTCGGCAGTGGATGTTCGTGGATGTACAAGTCTCAGTTCCATTATGAATTTGTTAATAAGTTTGGCAACAGTGTCATGTGTGATGTGCTTTCCATGTTTCCTGTTAAAGTCCATCGCAACCTTGCGACAGCTTCCCGATCCACCCATGAGTATGATTTCAGTACGTTCTTCTTTTATCAAAGGCGTTCTTAAAAGCTATCTGAGAAAAGAAAAGAAAATGTATGTATGTATGTATGTATGTGTGTGTGTGTATGTGTATATATATATATATATATATAAAACTAAGCATGAAAAATTTTGAAAGACATTTTGCTAAAAAGTATTAATTTCCACCCTGTACATTATGGTGTGTTTAAGTATTCACACCCTTCTGGTGGACAGTCTCCTCAAGGCAGAGTTATGGTTGTGATATATATATATGTGATTTCATGTGATATATATATGTGATATTCATTTTTTTAATGATGCTCTGCTGCATGTGCAAAATTTGGGATATTTTTTGTAACCAGACCCTGACTGATACTTTTCCAGAACTGTTTTGATCTCTATTTGGTCTTTGGGATGATGATTGTTTGAGTGTTAGAGTTAAAAGTTTATTATCTAACAAACTCTGGGTCCTTCAAGGATCAAGTGTATTTATTTTGAGATCATGTGACACTTTAATTGCACACGGCTCAACTCCATTCAGCTAATCATGTGACTTCTGATGGCAACTGGCTGTACCAGAATGTACCAGAACTAATTTAGTGGGTTCACAGCAAAGGGGGTAAATAATTTTACAAACTGTATAGATTGTTCCTTCCTACTTCAATACTAGTATTTTGTGTAGCTTAATGAGCTCAAAGAGGGTGTAAAATCAGTCAAGTCTGGTTTAGTTCTCAGGTTTAAGGGCATGATACGCTTACATGTGTGTGCACAAGCATGTTTTTATATCCTGCTGAGGACCAAATGTTCCCACAGGGACAAGGATAGAAATCTCTGTCTGTTTTGAAGTTGCGGGGACATTTGAGACAATATGTTTCCTTTCGGTTACTGAGGTTAAGGTTAGAGTTTAGGTGTAGCGTATCATTAATTATCTGCATTAATAATAATGTCAATGGAAAGTCCTCACAAGGATAGATAGTAAAGCAAATGTGAATGTGTGTGAAGTTAAGTGACTAATGTGAGTGGTTTATGTGCGTATTCAGAGGTGAAGTTTCAGTAACATAAACAACACGTCAGTCATGCTGTGGTGATATGTTATATGAGAATGAAACGCTAGAGATGCACGATATGAGCAAAAGTAGTGACACTATATTGCGACTATATTGCCGCATGTTGCGATTGTCCTATGCCTCACAATCTATTAAAAGAAACTGGAGAATGTGTGATGTATCCGTGTTAAAGTTTGCACTAATTTGCACAAAGTTGATCTTTTTTCCCCTTTCGAATCACTGCAATGACATGGTTTATTAAACCATGCACAGACAGCTTACATAGAACTTATGAGACCTTTAATAAAGGGTTGTATTAAAGTGCTTATTTGCATTATGCATGGTTCTGCGATATCACCATTTCAAAGGCTAGTTTTATGATAACACCTAACACGACATTCTGTACAGTTCGTGACGTTGAGTGTAACAGTAAGAAAGCGCATGTGGGAAGGAGGAGAGTTAGTGCGAGTGTGTGTCTGTGCACCTGCCCTAGTGTGTGAGAGGTCATGGCATGGCAGTGGCTGACTGTTGGGGTGTGTGGGGGTGTGTGTGTGTGTGTGTGTGGGTGTGGGTGTGGGTGTGGGTGTGTGTCGGTGTGTGGGGATTACTTGTTATATAATGTCAGCATTGAGCTTACACCAAGCAGACGGTAAGAGGATTACACTGCATGTGCCCCGCTTACACACACGTACGCTCATACACTGTACACACACTGCGCGGACACGGGTGTGCATGTGCACTCTGCATCCACTACAGTCTTGCACACATGTGCGCGCGCGCACACACACACACACACACACACACACACACACAGGTTGATGTTATATAATCTTCACCTGTATGTAGCACTTTAACCCATCAGTTTCCCTCTCTCTTTCCCTCTCTCTTTCAATCACTCTCTTTTTCTCGCTCTTAAAGGGAAAATCCACCCTGAATGTCTGGCATATCAGTATTTATTTATAATTAACATCTGATCTTCAGTGGCGTCCAGGATTTATTTATTAATTTTTTTTGGTTTCAGATTTCTTTCATCAACATGTTGGTCTATTTTCAATTTGGTTAACGGTTTCCTACCTTACCCACAATGCCATTCGACTACCTGCTGATAGTGCCAGTGGGATTTATACTGCATTCAACTAAAATTCATAAATCGAATTTTCCAGCCTTCGACTAGGAAAACCAAAGAAAATCATTCTCTTTGGTTTCATCTCGAAATTTCTGCTCGTGAACTCAAGACCATCTTGTCAACCATGAGTTCAGCAAGTGACTTGAAATCAACATGGCTGCTCCCAGCATGAACAGTAAACAAAGCAGCACCTCTTAGTTTTAAATGAGTTATTCTGTACATACAAGTATTTGCTTTCGATCAGTCAACACACAGTTATATTAGCTTGTTAAATCTGTAACATTGATTCTACAGTTCACTGTTTTGAGGAGGTAAATCAACACTCATCACAGAAAGCTGCTTAGAAAAGACGAACATGGAGGCGTCTGTGTTTCCCCCCCCCCCCCCCACGTTGTAGCTTGCAGAGAGGGATGCAGCAGTGCTTTAGTGCTGTCCAGCTCTCTCACCTCGTCATCTGCTCGAACAGATCAGCTTCCAGCGCCTCAACTTTCATGCTGTCTTAATTTCAAAAAAATCTATTCTGTTTATGCTGCAAGTTATGACTGATCCCAAATACCAGCTGCAGTTGATTTTTGGATAAGTCCACCCACAGACCTCCTGAGCCTCTTTTTATGATTTGTTCATAGAGCAAGAAGTGTGGTTTTCATGAAAATACTGTTTGGGAGAAAATTGTGACCTGTGAGAGCTTCTGAGTTTGTGTATTTTTTTACATGTAAGACTCATGTACATTCTAATCGTATTTCTGGCCTGAGTTACTACAACTTTTAATATCACATTTATTTCAGTCACACACATGAGTTTGCATCTGTGTAGATCAGGACTGTAGTGATAATCAGTTACATGATGTACCGCGATGCTCAGCAGGTACTTTTGTTATCGAGGACACTTTGTGTGGTCACCTTGCCTGCAGTCCATTCAGGAGCATTTTTTCGTCAGCGTTTGCGCTCCTGTGAAACAGCAGTCCCGTTCTGTACCTCAGCAGTCTTCTCCTGTTCCTAAGCCACACTCATGTGTAGGAGCATTGCACAGCCCTGTGTAATTCTGTATGAGACTTTCCGAAAAGTCTGAGAAGCAACAAACATGACACAAACACTTCTTCACTCATATGCTTCATTATTGTGACCTTACAGTGTGGCACTTCTTAGCTAGATATTAAGAACGTCATAATGTTTAATACAATATCATATTAATAACGATCAGCATCTAAATGTAATATTACTCCATTCTCATTACAGATGCATCTGAGATTTTGTAGATTAAATTGAACGACCTTTACACTACAGCTTCTCTCACTCGTCTATCTGTCTCCCTCTCTCTTTCTGTCTCTCTCTCCTGTTTGTCTGTTCCTATTCTGTCTCTCCCTGTTTTCCATTATCTCCTGTGTCTCTCTTTTCTGTCTCTGACTCTTGATCTTTCCTCTGTCTGTCTGTCTCCCTGCTGTCGGTCTTTCTCTCTCCTGATTCTCTTTCTACTGTCTCTCTTTCTATCTCTCCTGTCTGTCTATGTGTGTCTGTGTGTCTCTCTTTCCCCTGTCTGTCTACCGCTCTTTTCTGTCTGTCTATCATGCTCTCCCCATCTGTCTGTCTCTCTGTGTCTCTACTGTCTGTCTCTTTCTCTCTCTTGATTCTCTCCCCACTGTCTCTCTCTGTCTTTCCTCTCTGTCTGTTTTTGTCCACCTCTCTCCTGTCTGTCTGCCTCTCTTCTTTTTGTCCGTCATGCTGCCTTTTTTCGGCCTGTCTGTCATCTGTCTGTCTGTCTCTCATTTCTGTCTTTCTATCTCTTTTTTCTGTTTGTCTGCTGTCTCTGTCCTGTCCCCCCATTCACTCCCTCTCTCTCTCTCTCTCTCTCTCTCTCTCCTGTCTGTCTGTCTCTTCTGGGTTCAGCTGAGGTAAACTCAGTCATCAAACTAAGGATTGCAAGCAACAACTCTTCTATCCATACTCCTCCTCTCTCTCTCTCTCTCTCTCTCTCTCTCTCTCTCTCTCTAACCTAATGGTTATCACCTCATTTTCTTCCCTCTTTTCCTCCCTCAGCGTTCTGTCATGCGTGCTCTTCTCTTTCTGTGTGCACCGTGTGTAAGAACATGCTTGTGTTTGTACTCGAGTGTGTTTGAGTGCGATGTGTGCGTTGTGCCGCTGATTGTGGGTTTGTGCAGCTGCTGCTGTAATTGGTGGAGTTTATTTAGGCTCATTTCGATTGAAACCAAGCAGACTTTTATTTTGATATACAGCCACCTGCTGGCCTGTTGTGGAAAGCTCCTGTGTGTACTTGACTCATAAAGGGTTAATCAGCCATTTGCTCCTGCTCCATTATTCGCCCTGTTCTGAGGATGTGGAAGAGCAGTTTGTGTTGTTCGTCCTTTTGTGACTGTGCAGCTCCCTCCGTCATTTACAGCCGTTCACTGCCAGTCCAACACTCTGGAGTGTTGTACAGCGCGTTGTTTCAGATTCCTTTGATAATTAAGAAAACACTGAATCAGACGACTGTCATGTGTTTCTATAGAACATTTCTATGTAATTATTACTACATAATCTTTCACCCCTGTTATAAAAAGTACAAAAATGAGTCACATCCACCAATACCAGCATCAGTAGTTTGTGGACTAATTTACAGTAGCAGAAAAGCGGATGGTCGGTTTGTTTGTCAGACTCGGAGGTTGTGTTTTGTGCTTCATGTTCAGCAGAACAAACACAACACGGACACTCCCGCATTACAGGAGGATGACTGTAGAGTGCACACAGGGCCAAATCTCTGTGTGTGACTAGTTCAGCAAGTATGATGGAACCCTGGGACTCTAACCAGCCTGCACAATTACCAAACCCCTGTTCTATAGACGACTTATTTCGAATATTTGGTACTGGAACCACACGGTTGACAGAAACTGAAATCTGAAGACTGGTGAAATCCTCATCTGACAGGATTGGGGGTGTTTAATTCAAATTAAAATTATAATGTGGGCAGGCGTAACCAAGTATTAGGAAAGAAATGACACACATGACAAATTTTTGTCCGGGGACCTTTTCAAGAAACAGTATTTCACAAAAAAGTATGACTTTCAGGGCTGCTGAATGCTCGTCACTAGGAGCATATGCGTAAATAATCGAGAGATGATTATGATGTCATCCCCCCCCCCCCCCCCCATATTTCCACAAATTCTGCCTCCTGCGCTATGATTGGCTAATGGTTCTTACTCTGACTCATCCTGCGTCACAGAGCAGCTCAAAACACTCGGAGTGCTATCTGCCCTCTTCCTCATACATGAGATCACAGATGCACACAGTTATTCCTTCTGATTGACAGGGGAAAGAGTATAGTCATGCCACGCACTATGGAGGGAAAAACTAAAACTTGCTCTATTGTGTACATCCATACTGAGGAAAAAATTACACTTAACAGCAAACACTGTTGGTTAATTTGACTAGCTGATGTCCAATACAGGAATGGATGAATGATAAATTTATTAGACCAACATGCGATTTAAAGCTCCAATATGTTTCCCAGTCCCATGTTTTGGTTGCACAAAAACATATCTAGGCTAAAAAGTGGTAGCTAACACAGTGTAATAAGATATAGTGAGCTAGTTAGCTACTTAAGTTCATTTACACACACTAAGGAAAATGAATGAGGACATGAATTCCCGAGCAAGGGGATGACTGTGTAGCCATAGGGCCCATCCTCTCCTGAAGTTTTTAATGTAGCACATTGTGTTTGTGAAATCAACAAATAGTCAACAAGTTGTTTGTGAGTGTTTTGGCTATGAGATTTCATCATGTCTGACTGGCATGTTTGTTTTGTCTGGCTATGTTTAACTGCGAGCTGAAGTGTTGTCCATGTTTACTGTGATTTCTGTGTTTTCTTTATTCTGAAAAGATTGTCATCCGTGCATGCGAATGAATCCGCGCGTAAAAAACTTTGAACTGACAGCAAGATCACACCTCGGCCGCTGTTTGTAGTGCGGCAGGTGGTGGGATTCGGAAGCATGTGCCATAGTTATAGCTTGAAGCGCATTAAAAACCTCACTAAGAAGTATGGTGTATTTTCTTTTTCTGGTTGTTGAACCTATGGTCTGCCAGGCAACTATGAATAAAAACTAAAAGCTCGTACATAAAAACTGTTTGTCCTACATGGCTGCGTTACTGATTTATCCAGCACTGATTTATTTTTCCACGTACATTTTTAACATCCTTTCTGCTGAGTAGAAAATGAGTGTAATGGGAATCTAATGAAATTAGTGATATTAGTACATATTACGTAAGTATTAAGTTATAGTGTGCAATTGAGACAGCTAGAGTGTGTGTGTGCATGTGTGTGTATTAAATGTGCAGTATGTATGGATTCACAGTGTCTAGTTTTACACACACACACACACCCACACACACCTATATTAGAGTGAAGCTCAGTTGATTGTGAAATCAAAGATCTTAAAGACTTTGCCTGTGCACTAACGTTGTCTCCTCCTCTCTCTTTCTCTTCCTGTTTCATGTTGCTTTGGGCTCGGTGTCCTCCGCTGTGGTGCATTCTGGGAGCAGGTAAGTGCTATGCACTTTTTAAAGTATTTTACCCATTGTGTAGGATTTCTTCACTGATATGGGAAAAGCGCCTCTAGTGGCTGTTAGAGGTTCTGCATGACTGATGTATGGTATCTTTGTCTGTAGGTATGTTTCTGGACAATATATCGGTTAATGATCATTATTATTATATTAGACTTTCTAATACCTGACATGACTGAAGCCACACAGCTTTCTAACAAACCGAAATTTTATTATTGCATTTGTTGAGGATTCAAGATAGATGTCAAGTTGCAGATAAGTCTCCTTTAAAAAAAAAATAAAAATAAAGAGTGCAAATCTTTAATCATGACGCATCACAAAGACCAGTTACTACTAATACTATATAACTACTGTTATATGGATGTTTTAATGAGGAGCATTAAGATGATGTCATCAATAGACCAGACTTCTAGTCATCATTATTATGACTACATACTTCTCCTATTTTTAAAAATATTCTTTAAAAGAATAGCCAAGAGTTTAGGGGTTAACATGATAGTTTGTGGTTTAGGATGTAGCCATGGACACGCACATGTTGACTGTGGCATCATTTATTCAGTAAGGTTTCATCACTCTCTGCCACACCGTCTATTTATCAGTCACAAACTGTGTACTGGCTCTGTACACTAGCTTTCTGAAACTGATGTTACTGCTGAAGTTGGTACGTGTGTGTGTGTGTGTGTGTTTGTGCGATGGACTAATGGATTAATGCTTCATGAATAAGTAAATGAAAGGCCAAGCAAACAGAAGAGTGAATGAATTACTAACACTGTCACAGGCCAGGATCACAAGAGGTGCTTGAGTGATTATATATTAAAGCGATACTTCAGCCCAAAATGGAATTTACATAATTTTTTCCACTTACCACAAAAGTAGTCAATCAGGCCAGACTTTGCTTTTCAGTTTTTTATTTTATTTTGCTTTTTTTACTTTTGCACTGGCTACTTTTGCTATGACGCAGATGTAGTGAACAAATAATTGCTTTGTCAAATTAAGTATAGGAAAATAATCAACAATGCCGTTACCACTATAAAGTTTTTTTGTTCCTATAACAGCACATCGTGCCTGCTTTATTCTCTTGAAATCACAGAAATGTGCAGTTTGCCAACAGCTAACAATTTTATATATAGTAACGAACGATATGGCGTACATTTCATCAGTCTATTGTTATGTTGTTTGTTTATGTTGTGCGTAAATTCCACAAAACAAGTTAAAACCTAAGCTATAGCAGCTATAAACAATTCTTTCATTTGCTCTTGAAGTTACTAAGACAAAAAAAAAATGCAGCTTTTTGCTGAAAAACACAAAATGTAACCTGCATGAACTAGCTAGTGTTACAAGCTGCTGTAATTGGAGTATGTTGACCGAAATAGCTAGCTACTTCATTTAATAAATCTGGATAGTGTTACAACGATGGGTTGTCATTAGAGTAACTAAACATAAACAGCCAAATAGCAAGCAAGCTTGTTTTCTGAAGATCTTCACATGATGGAAAACCTAAAACCGCTGAGTGTTAAAAACCACTGACACTGGTGACTCGTTCCAAATATTTTGAATAATCACTCCTTACAGAAAAATCCAGAATATCAACAATTGTGTAACAAAGTTTTTCTTTGTTAGATATATTATTATTATTATTATTATTATTATTATTATTATTATTTTTATTATTATTTTTATTATTATTATTATTACTATTGCATCTATTGTATAATAATGTATTATTACTCTTCGATTATGTGAGTGTCCACGATAACTCCCTGTGAATGAGGTGTTACTGTAGTGTAGTATAATGTATTTGCTATAGGGATAGGTGGAGAGTGATGATTCGCTGTGGCGACCCCTGAAGGGAAAAGCCGAAAGAAGAAGAATGTATATACTATATAATGTGTATATACTATAGTATAATGTATTTGAATGAGTGCGTTAATATAAATATGTGATTTGCCTTGCAGCAGCATCTATTGTCAAAGCTGCTGTTAATATAAATCAGTCAATCAGTTTTGAGAATTCAGCAGCACTCTGGGATAAATTTACTATATTCTGTCTGTTATGCTACATATGTAGTAGTTATAAACTTTTAATGTTGGACTCAGGGCATTATGACATGAGCTATTCTCAGGCATTTTAAATATTACAATATATTGAAAGAGACCAGGCTTTTGATTTGATTTTATTTATAAAATACTGAAAATATTTCTTGATGATTAGAACAAAGCTGAGCTTCTTCCAACGTGTGGGGGGGCGCCCCCCCCCCCCCACCCAACAAAAATAAAAAACACAAAAACAAAAAAGCAAAACAAGACACAAAAAAAAACACCCGCACGAGGT
>CM075005.1:6804364-6820440 GCA_037576675.1 Pangasius sanitwongsei | reverse complement strand
AATTTAAAATTTTTTTGTTTTTTACACAAAACATTTGTTTTTTTTTCCCCTTTCCACCCCCCCCCCCCCCCAAAAAAAAAAAAAGAAAAAAAAGAAAAAAAAACATGCCTACTTGCACCACAATAATTTACACCACACTCATTTCTTTTCCTGAGGTTTGGCACTTGGAGAAAAAGTAGCACTGCATTAAAAGGTCATGCAGTGCAACTCTGTTTTTAATTCTCTTTAAGTTTAGTTTAAAAAAGGAATAGTATCAAAGGTATCATGGGCCACTTGTTGTTTACGGACTCTATAATAGTACCTAATGAAATATAGTTAATAGTTATTAGTATTTCTAATCATAATTCCCATGATAAAAATTTTGTGACCTAATTCATCATGATTATCATTTGTCACATCGTCACGTGAACACAAATAACATTCCTGACAAATAACACGTGGCAGCATCAGGATTCGCACCTGAATCAGCAGAGCACGCCCGTTCAAGAGTCACAATATCTGCTTTCTTTTGAGAAGTGTATATAGTGATGGTAAAAAAGGAAATGTAATGATAATACTATAACGTTGAAAGAGAGTTTCAGAGATTTTGAGCAGTCTTCTCTCCCGCTGTCTTCTTCTCCTCCAGTCATCTCTCCTTTTCTCCTCCCAGTGTTCTTGGAAGCAAGCATTCTTCCTTTTTTCCTTTTTTTCCTCTTCTTCTCCCCCTGATTTGCCCCTCATTTACACTCCCTCGCACATGTCCCTTCCTTCCGTACTGTTTCTCTCTCTCTCCCTCACACACATGCACGCGCGCACACACAAACACACACACACAAACACACACACACACCCCATGCAGCCACAGGAATGCGTGTGGAGGAAGAACTGGCAGAAGAACTGCCCTGAACTCGTTCCATCCAGCCTCTCTGTCTGTCTGTCTGTCTCTTTCTCTCTCTCTCTCTCTCTCTCTCTCTCTCTCTCTCTCTCTCTCTCTCTTGTTTTCTCTTTTCCTGCCCGACAAAGGCGTGATTTGAATGACAGCGAGAGAGGGGAAATCAACAGACCCCTGGGGAGCGGTGGTAGAGAGGGGGAGGCTGAAAAGCGAGCTCTTTTGCACGCCCTTCTTGTGTATATATGTGTGTGTGTGTGTGTGTGTGTGTTTTGTTTTGTTTGTGAAGTGTAACTGGGCTGTGTGTGTGTGGATGTTTGTAATGGCCATTTGCTCATTGCTGTCGACACAGCTCCTGGCTTTAAACACACATTCCTGGTGTTTGCATGAACAGGGTGAGCTGTATTGGCCGGGTTGTCTGTCCGGTAAGCAGGCGGCCGTTCTGATTGGCAGTGGTTGCCGTGGCAGTGCCCGGCGTACGTTGACGTGCTTGCCGAGCGCCCACGGGCTGTTTGTCAAATGCTGAGAGAGGGGGAGAGAGAGAGAGAGGGAGAGTGAGTGTCTGTTCTTTGTCTTGGCATAAAGAGTAGCCGTGTGTGTGTGTGTGTGTGTGTGTGTGTGTATGCGCGTGCATGCACGCATGTATGGATGCTTGTGTCTACCCAGTTTATCACTTTTATTCCCCTCCACCGACACACTGACGTAACGCTGTCGTAACAGGATCCCAGAGGAGACGCATGCCTAGGGAAATCATGCTAACGTCATGGAGTGTGTGTGTGTGTGTGTGTGTGTGTAGTCAAATTCCATCTGACAAAATGGCAGCCACTGCTGTATTCAGATGTTCCTGTTTATTGTGTTGACATAAACAATGTCACCCCCGCACTGAACTGACGAAATTTGATACACTTTCTGACAATTTCGTTGGCTGAAATCAGCCATGTGATTAACTGAATTGCTTTTACAAAGGTCACGTGGTATTACATATGTGTCAGATGAATTAAATTGAAAATAAGTTGAAATACATTGAAACATATTTGTAATCAATAAAAAAAAAAATATGAAATTGTTCACTAGATGATGATAAATAAACTAGCTAGCATTACAAAGAGCTGTAATTGGAGGATGCTAGCTAAGCATAAATAGCTAGCTAGCTAATGGCAACAGAATTGAGGAATTAAATAAAGAGGATAGTGTTATATACCCAGGAGAATCATCTTTAATAAGTCATTGTTGCACTGGAGTAGCTAAACGTTACCTAACAGAGTAACTATTGCAGTATTCACTACTTTTAGAAGGTAATTTTTTGACGCAGCGTTGACATTTTTCAATATGGAGGTCAGTTTGCCTTCAATGCTAGGTGTTATTGCAGTGTAAATTAGGTTGTACTAAATGTTTTCTTTTGTGTAAGGTGTAATTTTCCAACATATCTGTGTGAAATCTTGATATTTCTGACCATTTGTCTCATTTCCACAGTCACTACTCTTTTACATTGTTTATATAATAGATAGTGATGTGATATCTTGCTAAATCATTAGCCTCAGTCATTAGCTAGCTTATGCTCAGTGTCCATATGTTTCAGTTGCCTAGCAACAATGTTCTAACTTTAAAGATGCCGTTTGTGAAGATCTACATTTATGATGATATACATTAGAAAACAAGAAAAAAAGTGCAATATTGCTATGCAGTAGATTTGCTGAATTTGATTAGAAGTCGTAACTCCCGGCCTCTGACCAGGAAGCAATCAAGAAAATTCCCCCTCTACTCTGAATCTCTACTTGGGAACGTGGGACTGTCACCTCAACTCCGAATTCCTCCGAGTTCAGCAAGTGACATCAAATCAACATGGCTGTGCACAGCGTCAGCAGTGAACAGAGTAGCACCTCTAAGTTTTAAATGAGTTACGCTGAATATACAAGTGTTTTACAGACATATTCGCTTGTTAAATCTCTAACACTGACTATACAGTTCGCTGTTTCGAGGAGGAAAATATACATCACTCATCACAGTAAGCAGGCTAGTTTGTTTCTAAGAAAAGATGAGCATGGAGGTGTCCATGTTTCTTCCCCCATACTTGGTAGCTTGAATACATTTTCGGGGGTCGAAAATGATGTAATTCCAAGCTCCGGCTTCCCACTTCGTACTTCTGACATAATCTGTACGCAGCATTGTTGCCAATTTCTTAATATTAGCCTTCTGTTTACGTTTTTAGCCATGAAATTAGCTGCCCTAACTAACAAAGGGAGTGAGCGTTTTTTGGGGGAAGGGGGCGGTTTGTCATTGCTTTTATTTGCTTTTGCAATTTACCACACAGGCAGCAGAGGGTGCTAAATCTGCAGACTGCTCCTTTAACTACTTGAAAGCATAAGCATGAATTCACCAGTTTAATTTGAATTCACCATAACAAAGCTGATGTTGCAGTAATGACGTTAATGTAATGACATTAGTTAATGCTAATGTGTGATAGACAGGGGATGTCTGCTCTGTAGCTAGTGTGGTATGAGCTATTCTTGATGCTCACTTAGTAGACACACTACAGCTTTAAATCCAGAAGCGAGAGTCAGTGGCACGTGAATGGAAAAGCTCTTACGGAGCCTCAGTAGGAGAGATTACTTCCTGTTCCTCTGCCACAGGCAGACATGTGACCATGCATGTGACTAGCAGTAAACCAGCAACATACAGACCCATTCCTGTATTTTATTTTTATAAGAGAGAGACGAAGCAGTGGCGGTATCATACTGTGTCGTGCTGTGTTTCTTTAGGCTGCTTTAAGACATGGCATGTGTGTAGCATAAAGGGAGGCAAAAAATGTGCGCCGTCTCTTTAAAAAAGTCAGCAGTGCACAGGAAGCAGAAGTGGCATTGTGTTGTCTGATTGGTTGGAGGAGAGAGCTGAGGAAAGCGCAGTGGTGTGTGTGTGTGTGTGTGTGCGCAGGCTGGTGTCTCCTTGGTGACGGATGGTTTAGGAGCCGAAAGCCAGATGGGCACTCGCAGTCTGTCATCTCCGCAGAGGAAAGAACACACACACACACACACAGCCCATTTCTTAGTCACGGAGTGTGTGTATGTGGACGCATGTGTGAGCACCTGAAACGTCTCATCATGTTTAATGCATTAGAATGAGCTCCGATCCTCCTCGCTAATGATAAATCTGTGTGTGTGTGTGTGTGTGTGTGTGTGTGTTGTCGTGTTGCCCTGCCCCCATTAGCTAACCAAACCAGTCAAGACCTACCAGCCCCCATTAAATTATCACACCCTATCTCACACAAACACACACACACACACACACACACACACACACAGAGTAGGAAAGAGGGAGTAAGAGAGAGAGGCAGGAGAAAGGGAGAAAAGGATGGATGGATTGAGGGTAAATAGAAAAAGAGATGGCAGGATATGAGACATGAGGTGAAAGAGTGAGAAGGTGGAATAATAATTGCATTGAGGTGGTTTAGAGAAAATGAGCAAGTTGTTCTTTATAGTAATTAATGATGATGTGATGAATATGTCGGTTATGATTTTCTGCTTAAGGGTAATTTTGTGTGTGTGTGTGTGTGTGTGTGTGTGTGTGTGTGTGCTTGTGCTTGAACTGGGCCGTAATCAAAAGAAAATTCACTTGCTATTATTCAACTCAGTCGGCGTCTTACTTTCTTTCTCTCAGCCAATCAGAGCAAGCCTAGGGGCACAAACTCTTATGATTGGTTAAAGGTGGCAAATTGTTAAAAATTATAAGAGGCAGGGCTTACTGTTTCTTCAGTTAAGTGCTAGCACAAAGACCTCTCTCTCGCAGTTTAAAGACTATACTGGATACTTGCATACATATTCAAGAAACATTTTTCTTAAACCCAAATCCTCTAGGAGCTGGTCCCAAAATCATCACAAACACATTGCCATGGAAACACAGAAAGGTACGCCCCTAAATTTCCCTGCATGCGCTGTCGAAGATGAGGCGGTCTCCTCTCATGCACAATCCCTTTCTCAGTATTAGCTCATCTTGAGTAAGCTTTGTACTCATCCGGGTCACGGTGGATCCGGAGCCTATCCCGGGAACACACGGGGCGTGAGGCGGGATTCCACTTTGGATACATAGAGTGAAAGGGTTTACTCATTACTCACTCATTACTCATTTACTCACCGACGCACTGACGTAACAGGATAATATTGAACTATTGAAAATAAGTTGAAATACATTGAAAAATATTTGTAATCAATAAAAATTACAAAGAGCTGTAATTGGAGGATGCTAGCTAAGCATAAATAGCTAGCTAGCTAATGGCAACAGAATTGAATTAAATAAAGAGGATAGTGTTATATACCCAGGAGAATCATCTTTAATAAGTCATTGTTGCACTGGAGTAGCTAAACGTTACCTAACAGAGTAACTATTGCAGTATTCACTACTTTTAGAAGGTAATTTTTTGACGCAGCGTTGACATTTTTCAATATGGAGGTCAGTTTGCCTTCAATGCTAGGTGTTATTGCAGTGTAAATTAGGTTGTACTAAATGTTTTCTTTTGTGTAAGGTGTAATTTTCCAACATATCTGTGTGAAATCTTGATATTTCTGACCATTTGTCTCATTTCCACAGTCACTACTCTTTTACATTGTTTATATAATAGATAGTGATGTGATATCTTGCTAAATCATTAGCCTCAGTCATTAGCTAGCTTATGCTCAGTGTCCATATGTTTCAGTTGCCTAGCAACAATGTTCTAACTTTAAAGATGCCGTTTGTGAAGATCTACATTTATGATGATACACATTAGAAAACAAGAAACCCTGGATACCTTGTGTTGGATTTACTCAGTGGATTTACTCATTATTATAGCTATTCTTCATCTCTGAGAGTATTTAGTACCGGTCCTTGGCATAGGCTATCTGTCTATACAGAGGGGTGCCATTTTACTGAGCCTGTTGAATCCCGATTCTGATTGGTCAGAATATGTCGAGTAGATTTCTATTACAGCAGCTCTGAAAGTAGTTCCAGCTGTAATTAAAATCACAGGTTTATATTAATTCACGCAGTCTAATATGTTATTGTTTCTGTAGTAATGACTTAGGAGGCATTAATGTAGCGTTAATGGAAGGAGTCTCCAGTGTCAATGCTTTGTAACAGTCAGGAAGTTTTCCATCATGGGATGTCTTCATGACAGGGACTTTGCACTGTCCAGTTTCTTGACATGACAGACTGTGTTTTTTTTTTCCCCAAGAGAGAGAAAAAAGAAAGGGTAAAGTATCTGTGTTAAAGGAATGTTTATAGCTGCTATAACATAAGTAATGACAGGAACTTGCTTTGAGGATGTTGCACTACATTAAGTGTAACCATAAACTGATATAAATGTCAGTGTCGTTTTTTTAAATTCATTATTGTAATTATTGGCAAATTGCTGTGGTATAAGAGGAATAAAGCACTTCAGGATGTGCTGTTATTGGAAAATAATCAACTTCAAGGTGGTTACAGTAACTGCTTTGGGTTGGGCTGCATCACACCATCTCATCTTTGATTATTCTCCTTTAACATAATGGCCTAAAGTGTTTTATTCCTTATCCACTTGTATGTCTTTTACTTTTAAATACTACAGGATGTTTTGGAATGATTATCTGATGTTGGACCTTAAACACAGTATGGGTGTTTTGCACGCTGTGTGTTTTGAGGGGTTTTTTTTTCTCCCCATAATTGTTATTTTGCTAAAATATTTATTGCAGTAGTTTGTTTCTGTATCGCTCAGCTCTGCTAACACATACAGTCATGCTTTGATAGTAGTGTGTGTCAGGTTTGTGTTGCACGCTAGAGAAAATGCAGAAACGCATGACTACACACTTTTCAGATGTTGTCAGCGTTGTTGGTGTAGCTGTTAAATATTGTATGACCTCACACGTTTTGTGAGTCTGTAAAGCTGCCTCTCTCTGTCTCTCTCTTTCTCTTTGGTATAGTGTTTATTTGTTTGAGTAAATGTTCACCACTGGCGCCTTTCTACTAATTATCCAGCCTGATCAGAGGGTGAGAGAGAATGATCTTTTATTATGAGAGCTAATCGATGCAAGGGCATATAGATGACCTTTTTGTCATTCATAATTCATACTAATGCCTCTCCTCCTTTAAACATGCCTTTAAATCTTCTTTTCTGTTAGAGGACAGTAAGCATGTAGGATAAGCGTGACAATGCCTTTAAGGGTCTTTACTGTAAGTTCCTCCTTCCCTAAAGCCCCTACTCCTCCTCCTGTCACTCGAGGGGTTGTCATGGTTACCGGATCAATGATGGCCAGGAAGAAATATATTTTACATATAGATGTGTGTGAGTGTGTGTGAGAGAGAGAGGGAGAGCGAGAGAGCGCATGTGACAGGAAGATGGAGGGATTGAAAGAGCTTATGAATAAATGATGACAGAAGGAGTGGATAAGCAAGAGAGGATGAGCGGTATGGCTGGATGGGGTGAAAGAGAGAGAAGAGGATGGAAACAGACCAGTGAGAGGAGGAGTGGTGTGCGCGTGTGCGCGTGTGTGTGTGTGTGTGTGAGAGAGAGAGAGAGAGAGAGAGGTTTAAGTTCACAAGTAGGTAAACAACCTTTGCAACTTTACAGCCACACACACACACACACACACATATATATATATATATACACACACACACACACACACACACAGCTCTGTGTGATTGTGTGATTCAGCCGTGACGTGTGTCAGACTCAGTGCCTGCAGGAATGGAGTCTTCTCAGAGAGAGAGAGAGAAGCGAGTGAACAAAGCAGTAGAGGGGAGAGGAAGGAGGACAGGCTTGAGGCAGTAGTTTCTCTCTATCCGTCTCTCTCGCTGTCTCTATCGTTCTTAACAGTAATAATAGCACAGAACACACACCCCACATGCCGTATGTAGCTGTGTGTTCTGAGCTCAGGCTGACACACTGTCACTTTTAGTAGTTCTACATGTTAAAATTCTGATCTCAGTTCAGTGGAACTGGAAAAATCAGGAAGTGATACTGCCCCTTTCTTTGCAAAAGTAGTGCCTCTGCTCAACAAGACAGTGTGATAACACTCTCGTTCAACTCATATGACACACTTCTGCATCTATATTACCCTATATGTATGTAAGGAATAAAACTCTTTGGGGGTGTGCTGTTACAGGAAAATAATAAATGACAGGATAGTGTGATTCAGAGGAGAGTTATTGTTACAATTTGCCAGAGATGATTATTTTTTATTTATTATTGAACGGCACATTTAGTTGTTTATATTTAGGTTTAATGTTGTGGTTCCTGTGATCATTTGCAGACATTCGTCCCAGACTCTTTTTATTCACTTTCTTGAACTTACCATGAAAAAATGAAGCTTGTCATGTTACAGAGAAACCAGAATCCGACCATCCTGTAGACACAGCAACGTTGCATAAGTTAGAGCTTTACCTACGACCATAACAAAACACTAGCACTGGAGACTCCTTCCAAAAATCTCCTCAGAGAAAATGTAACCATAACCTCAGTGTTTTTTAATCCATTCATTTGGAGCCTCTGCCATTCAAGTTGGTACTACTGTCAGAGCTGCTGTTACTGAAACACCTTCTGACCAATCAGAATCATGGATTCAGCGGGGTCGTGGTGTGGTTTTGGAAGGGGCATAGTTTGATTTTTGGTTAAGTTGGCTGCTTTGGTAACACACACTTGGCAACCCTGCTCATATGTAACCAGAAACTTAAGAGTTTTAAAGGAAATGATTTTCTAATTATCATCATACAATTGTTAAGATAATAATCCTCCATCTCCTTCTTGCCCCCATATAACACACTTGTGTATCTGAATTACCCCAGTATTATATTACTGCTGGATTCTGTATCATGTTTATATTATTTATACTGTACAATATGCTGCATCTCTTCTATTCTTACTAGAGATGAGCACACATACTCGAGTACTCCTATGTGACAGCAATGATCAATCAACACAATAAATGTGTGAATAAAAATGGTTTCGTGTTTATTTAATTTATCTGGTGACTTCATCAAATACATCTGCATGGATTGAAGTTGAGTTCCCAAACACAAAGCGTATGTATGTCTTTTCAGAAATCTGCATTTAAAACGTTGAGATTGCTTACAGTGGCATTTTAAGCAGGAACGTCTGGTCTGCAGAAGCTGTACCATTAGCTTGGCTCCAAGAATGTGCAGCAAAAAAAATGAAGATGCTAGCCAGACTCCTTTAACAGAATCTAGCTAACAACATCTCTGCCATGGAGTTAGAAGACAATTCATAGCCGAAATATTAGACAGAGGCTAATTTGCGAAGTTTTGCAAGGAAGCAAACACAACAGGTTGTTTGAAGTCTAGTTTCGTCTCGTTTATGTATATTTCAAGTGTGATGAAGCATATCGTATGCAGTTCATTACGGTAATGGAAAAAAAAAATCACCACACAGACCAACTCTATTGGGTTTATGGCCAAACCAATATGAATTTCTATCATCCATACCAGTTCTAATGAGCTACAAATGCTAATAATTCCAAGTATAATTTACTCCAGAGTTGCAAAAACTATGGACATTAGCAACTCATCATGGATGGCATGGTATATAGGTTTGCTAAGAAACTTCCAGCAAAACAATAGCAAAAAAAAAAAAAAAAAAAAAAATACAAAAGTTAAATATTTAATGGGGAAGGGGAAAGAAATATTAACATTTTATAGTTTTAAAGATTTTAAACAGTACAGTACTTTAAAATCCATTCAGATGCTTTCAAATCACAGGTTGTCACAATTATTTAAAAAAATTATAAAATAAATATTTCAAAAGATATCAGGACTCCTGATAGGCGGAACAGAAAAGCGTTTGCACTATCATGGGGAGATTGAGAGCGAAATTGGCCATGCTCTTTAGGTGGGAAGGGCATTCTTTTCTTCCCTGTCAATCACACTGTCACTAGCCAATCATCTGTGAGCTCATATATGCAGAAGAGGGCGGATAGCACTTTCTTCTGAGTGTGTTACGCTTCGCTGTGATGCAGCATGAGCGGCAGTTTGAAAAGATGTGATTGGCTGACTTCACGCGTCTTGGAGGAATCATGTGTTAACTTTCATCCTTCCACGGTTGGTAACTGGTATATGATAGAAGAAAGCTGGCTAGTGGGTGGGACTTGGTAGGTGACCAAATTGAGGGAGAAAATGAGGGGGAAAAAATCATTATTATAAAAATATATCGGGTTCAGATTCGGATTCTGTGCTGTTTGCTGTGCAGCGGTGCGTCAGCTGCTCATCACACACACAAGCACACACAAGACACTCGATCCTCTTCCTGTCTCAGGGGCAATGTGGACATGCTGCTTCCTGTCCAAACCAGTCCTGTTCCTGATGCGTGCATGTGTGTGTGTGTTCTTCAGATATGACAGTTATGACACCTGACATCTAAAGAGATGGAGAATTTCACTGAAATGTGCACACATTACAGCCATTCCACAAAAATGCACACACATTACAGGCATTGTAGTCACATATACATACACACACACACACACATACACAGCATATTTACGATGCATGCAATTTCCCTATTTCCCTAAACATTTTGCTTGGAGTCTGGCATTCATATTTTAACCATAGCTGACTGCATTGTGTGTGTGTGTGTGTGTGTGTGTGTGTTTTTGTGGGTGTGTGTGTGTGTGGCACTGCCCTCACCATTAGCAGATGTTTGCTAGGAAGTCATTTATATGGTAATGTTGTAATTTGCTATAGTAATACATTTGCTCAAGCCTGCTGCTTCTTTCCTGTCCAGCCAAACCTGTCTGCAGGCCTGCCGCTCGGCATTATGGGTATTGGAGGGACAGCCACCTGCGTACAATCCTGACATCCATCCAGTTGTGGGTGTGTGGGTGTGTGTATGAGATTGAGTTTTGATGCTGGGTGAATGAAGTGGGTTTACTGTGGTGTGTGTTGATAGGCTGTTGATCAGGAAGCCTATAGGGGCACTACTTGTCATAATGAGGCATCCAAACATGCGTGTGTGTGTGTGCGTATGTGTATGCGTGTGTGTAACAGGCATGAAACTCACTTTCTCCAGAGAAACAATTTGCATACTTTCTACAAACCTCTTTCTCGTTGTTCTCTCACTGTCTCTAATCAGGCGTGAGGGCTGTGTGTGTGTGTGTGTGTGTGTGTGTGTGTGTGTGTGTGCGTGTGTGCGTGTGTGTGTGTGTGCGTGTGTGCGTGTGTGCGTGTGTGCGTGTGTGCGTGCGTGCGTGCGTGCGTGCGTGCGTGCGTGCGTGCGGAGAACTGCCTAAGGGCAGCCAGTTCTTTTTTCCCAGTCCTCTGAGATGTCTAAAGTCAGCCTGTTCTTTGGTATCTTTGACTGAAACCTCCGCATATCCCTTCCGCTCTGTTCACCGAAAATCACTACATCACTGATGTGCTGTTTCTCTTCTATTTAGTTTATATGATAAATGATCCGATGTATCAACATGATCCAATTCATTGTAATTGATTCTTTTTCAAAGAATCATTTTCTCTAATTTCCCACCCATCACATAATGGCTTCTCCAAAACACGTAGAGACAACAAGACTTCAGTTATGTTTTAGAAAAAGAAAGTGTTAGCGACAAGGAGTGGAAGATCACACCCCCTTCTCAGAGACCACACCTCCTTCACTTTACTGTATATTCCCTGATAGCACACATTTACTTCTCAACAATGCTTGTTTCCTAATGAACAAACCTTCTTTGCTAATTGGGAACATCAGCACATTTTCTTTTCTTTCTTCCAATCATGCGCTCTGTGAAGCCGTCTTTGAGTATGATGTGATTTATAGCCATCAATGTTGAAGACAGCGCCCCCTCTTGGTGGGAATGTTTTTAATCTCTGCCCAGTCATCATGTAATGGGCAGATTTAGTTCCCTTATCACACTTTTATCTCATTATTACTTGACAGCCTAACCTACGTTTTTGGGGATTTGTTTATATTAAGAACATCCATTGTTCTTAATCAAGTGATGAATGCGGTCAAGGTGTATTCCCTGTGTGTGTGTGTGTGTGTGTGTGTGTGTGTGTGTGTGTGTGTACACACACACACGGGTGAACTCTTGACCAGGATTAGACACAGTTTCAGCTACAGAGATAACTATGATTATGACAGATTACAGACTAGCTCTCTCACACACACACACACACACACACACACACACACACGCACACACACATACAGAATGAGAGCGAGGAGGTAGTGATCGATGGCACTTAAGTACAGGTTCAGGACTGAAAGTGCTCTGTGTTATAGTTGACTTTTATCTTGTGAGAATGGTGGCAACCTGCAACTAACCGGAGAGACATGCTTATACTCAATCACTCACTCACTCAATCACTCACTCACTCAGTCGTTCACTCAGTTGTTCACCCAGTCACTTACTTACTCACTCGCTCATTCATTCCCTCACTCAATTGCTCACTCACTCATCCACTCAATCGCTCAATCACTCACTCACTCACTCATTCACTCAGTTGTTCACTCAGTCACTTACTCACTCACTCAATCATTTCCTCACTTACTCACTCATTTACTCAATCGCTTGCTCACTCAAATGCTCGCTCGTTCACTCACTCACTCATCCACTCACTCACTCATTCTCTCACTCATTTACTCAATCACTCACTCACTCATCCACTTGCTCGCTCGCTCGCTCACTCACTCACTCATTCTCTCATTCACTTGCTCATTCACTTGCTAACTCACTAATTCACTCAATCGCTCACTCATTCACTTGCTAACTTATTCTCGCACTCATTCACTGACTCGCTTGCTCACTCACTTGCTCAATCACTCACAGACTGACTGTCTGACTGACTGACTCACTCACTCGCACAATCACTCCCAGACTGACCGACTTACTCAATCACTCCAACACTCGCTCACTGACTCACTCACTCACTCACTCACTAACTAACTCACGCGCTTCTTCACTCACTCACTCACTCCCAGACCGAATCATTGACTCACTCAATCACTCTGACACTGACTCACACACTCACTTGCTCAGTCACTCCATCACTCACTCACTCACTCACTCACTAATCACTCTGGCACTCGCTCGCTTGCTCACTCACTCACTCACTAATCACTCTGACACTGACCCACATACTCACTCGCTCAATCACTCCGACACTCACTCATTCACTCACTCACTCATTGACTCTCGCTCACTCATTCACTCACTAACTCACTCACTCATTGACTCTCGCTCACTCACTCACTCGACTCACTCATTGACTCTCGCTCACTCACTCATTCACACTCACTCACTAATCACTCTGACACTCGCTCGCTCAATCACTCCGACACTCACTCATTCACTCACTCACTCATTGACTCTCGCTCACTCACTCATTCACACTCAGTCACTAATCACTCTGACACTCGCTCGCTCACTCACTCGCTCACTCCCAGACCAACTCATTGACTCACTCACTCACTCACTAATCACTCTGACACTGACCCACATACTCACTCGCTCACTCACTCATTGACTCTCACTCACTGACTCTCTTCCTCTCTCTCTCTCGCTCTCTCTCTATTAAAGTCTATTCAGTTCTAATAAATTTCATCTTAAATTAAATGTTATTCATTGAAATAAAACTGTCGCTAATTTTGTACAGCTGAGTCAAGCAAAAATCACAGAGATTCTTTTAATTCTTCAAATTTATCAAAGCACATTTTTTCTTTGTGACATTATTGAAATGTAATTAATAACAGAAGTGAGAGAAATAATAAAAAGGATATGATAAAAGGAATTATGACAATAAAAATAAGCAGATTCACAGTAAAGGAGTGTAAAGCATACACACTGAAAAAAAGAGTGATGTGTGTGTGATACATTGTATTTAATGTCACTCAGTTCAATTCAGTCCCATTTCTGTTGCTTTACTAGCATGACAGATAATGGCATATTTATTTCAGTAAAGCTTTTTCCTCTCTCTCTCTCTCTCTCTGTTCATTTGCAGTATTTTCTAACTGCACATCTTTCGACTAATTGCTTTGTTCTATTTGTGGAAGCAGTAGAGCTTCTGCTCTTTTCCTGCTCAGTGTGTGTGTGTGTGTGTGTGTGTTAGATTTAGTAAAGAAACCATCTGCTTTATTCCTTCTTTCTCAGTAGTGTAAACAGTTGAATGTAAAGGAAGGAGGAAGGTGTGATAGAAAGCAGGTTAAAGGTGTAGAATGTGTGTGTGTGTGTGTGTGTGTGAGTGAGAAGGATATGGAAGGGCAGAGAGAGGGTTGATTTTTGTCCTCCATGTGTCCCGAGCTGCTCGATGATGTCACTAACCTTCCTGTTTGGAGAATCGATTCTTTCTTTCGGCTCTCGGAGTCGTCGCGCCGTGACATTTTGCGCATCACAGAAAGTCTATTTCTGCGGAAGCAGGCTGCCGGCGATCGCTCTCCACGTAGGCAGATTTTTGCTCTCGGCTTTAAAGATAAACACTCGTTCTGTGATTTAGCGTAGCATGCGAGCCGACAGGAGGACGGGAAATGAGGGGAAAATCCATGTCATCAAATCAAGAAAATGTCATCACCATTACCCAACAAATAACCTGAGACGTTCTGTCTGAATCAGTTGAGCAAATAATTCGTTTCCTTCTTTCAAATAAGAAAGAATGAGAACCTGCTGGGTAAAAGATGCACTTTAACCACACATCCACGTTAGCGGAAACCTCAACTCGTTCTGGAGAGATGAAGATCAAGGTCAGGTGATGGGGCGAGCTCCATGACTGGAGCCTAGTGAGCGGCATAGATGTAGGAATTTGACTCTGGATGTGTTTACATGCAGAGATTTTCCTCAAGTCGTATAAATTCATTCTGATTGCAGAGGTCCGGATGAGCTGTTTACATGCACCATAAATTTGACACTCTGTTTATAATCTCCAATTAATGTATGTTACACATCATCCAAACCAAAATTCCACACACGTAAGATGCACCATTTAATTTCTATATTCTTGTAAGCCAGATTTGTAGCTATCATTAGTGTCTGTTACATACCATTACCACCCAAGAACCACCTACTTTCCTTTCATTGGATCTACACTGAAAACTCGTGGTTTTTCCTTTAATTTGACACCCAAACAAACCTTTTTCTATGATGTCACAATGCTCAAATTGTCTCCATCCCTTCCGTGTCACACCAAACAGAGCTATGAACGAAATTGTAACTGTTCTGGTAGTTGTGGCTAGATAAGTATACAAGATAACATCAGATGCAATCCGTTGTACTCGGAACTCTGGAAAAACCTGACCTCTGACATGGAAAAGTGCAAAGGAATGGTCATTTAACTCGGAATTCTAAGCCAGGAACTTTCCAGGAGTTCTCTGCCATAAACACACCTGACGTCACATCGATACAGTCAGCAGTAAACAGATTTCCCTTTGCATTATTTTCATTAGTTGATAAATCTTAATTTTACTTGATACGTAGTTTTTTTTTTGTTGTTGTGAAAACATTTTTAACATCTCTGTAAGTTCAGATTTGTGCTTTACTAACGCAATAAGACCACTGTGATTTTTATGAGCAAAGATTCTTATATGTCATTTCTAATCGCTAATCATGCAGAAATAATTTATGTCGATTGTCTTAATATGTTCATCAATTTCAGAGACTAGCCTTACAAATATGATGTTGCTCTGGCTGAAGCACTGGAACGTGTTTAGATCAGAACTGTGGAAAATTGACTTGGAACTTGCAGAGTACAGTGACTTGCAGCACAAGCGTGAAGCTACCTAAAGAACACGGCTAACTCCTGTTATGGATTTACTCGTTAGCTGATTCGTAGGCAGAACAGAAAAGTTTTCACATGCTGTTTTTATTAGAAAGGCAATTTGTATTTGCCATCTTGTTTCCTTCCTATATGTAGGTGTTTCTTAGTTGCTTGGCCGTTTTACAGTTGTCCAATGTGATTAGCTAGAATCCACTGCAGCTATTTTAAAGTTAGTGGGAGTTAAGCTGGCCAGCAGCACAGAGCGGTAATGAAACCCATAGTGTTGGGGGCAGTCGTTGCCTAATGGTTAGAGAGTCGGACTTGTAACCCGAAGGTGAACCTGAAGGTTGTGGGTTCGAGTCTCAGGGATTGTAGGTGGGGTGAATGACCAGCGCTCTCCTCCACCCTCAATACCACGACCAAGGCACCGAACCCCCAACTGCTCCCCGGGCGCCGCAGCAAAAAGGCTGCCCACTGCTCCGGGTGTGTGTTCATGGTGTGTGTGTGT
>CM075005.1:6788242-6804264 GCA_037576675.1 Pangasius sanitwongsei | reverse complement strand
TGTGTGTGCACTTGGATGGGTTAAATGCAGAGCACAAATTCTGAGTATGGGTCACCATATTGGCTACACGTCACTTCACTTAAATGAGCTAACTAGCTAACTGTTTTGCTGCAACAAATTAATTTTCATGGATACCTGGGATGAACAGATTTCCTGTTTGGGTTGTTACTGTGGGTTCAAGTCCTCCTGGGATGTTCGTATTTACGAGTTGGGAAGTCATAATTACGACATCAGCGTTCAAGTGACTTTGGGGTCGGAGCAAGATGGCGGTGTACCTTCTCTTAATTAACTACAAAAAATACAGCAAGTTTTTTTTTTTTAACTCTACTTTTAGAAAATGAAGAACAAAGAATGCGCATGAAGTGTGTTTTGCTTTTTTATATTCTTAATCAATTTATGAAGCCACTGTAAACCTTATCGTTACATATTATATCATAATTGTACAATGGTATCGTATTTTGTGCAGGCAACTACAGACTTTACATCCATTGATTCCACCATGTTTTCCTCCAACTCAGAAACTCTGAGCTCAAAGAAAATCCTGAGCTCCCACTCGTAATTACGACTCTGTGTCTTTTGTATCTTCCTGACACGACTTGAACACACTGTGTTATCCGTAGTTGCCTGGAGGACAAGTAGGTTCAACAACCAGATAAGGAAAATAAAACCCTACTGCTTGTTAATGTTTGTAAATGAAAAGGTTTCATTCGGTGTGTGTATATTTAAACTAATTCTACCTCTTGCTGCACTACACACATCAGCTGAGCTGCGATCTGGCTGTCACTACAGCAGTTTTTACTAGGCTGATTAATTAGTGTGCACAGATGACAGACGATCTTTTCTGAATCAGGAGCATGCAGATATATGAAAACCATGACGAAACCGAGCAAAATAAACTCAAGCGCAAACCTGTCATATATATATATATATATATATATATATAAAATAATGACTCTTGCCAATATCTTTTACGTGTGATGTGAGGACAGAGCACCACATCTCGTAGCTGAAATGTATGCTAACAAGTTGCAAAAAGTTGCAGACTTTAGCTAGCATAACTAGTTAACTAGCTTTTCATATGTTATTGAGTTATGTTAGCTACCATCTTTGTAGCCTTGTCATTAGGTTTCTGGACAACCGAGTCATCAGCAGACTGGGCAGCACACTCGCATGGTAGTCTAGATAATCATAATAAAGTTATGATTTGTCCATCTCATTTATAACGATATGCGATTAACATCCAGCCACAGCGTGTTAATAAATAAATAAATCTTCATTAGTTTCCCTTAAAACATGTTTGGGATAGAAGCAAACCACTTCCATGTAACTCCTACTAAACTTTAACATTAGGATTAAATCTGATGCAATCTGTAAGTAAAGTTTTAAAAACGGCTGGAGTGTCCACTTTTATATTTGAATCTGAACTCTAAAATGTTTTCTTTATACTAATTCATTATTTTAATTTATTGACACTTGTGTTGATCTTTGGCTTTTTTTTGCCTCGGTTTTATTGAAATGATCCTCTAATTGATTCTCTGTATTACTTGTTTTCATTTTTAAATGTGCATTTTTAAAAAAATCATTTTTCTTTTATTCCAAAGTAGGTATCAAGTTAGACAGAGACGTGCAGTTGAGGGTTAAGGGCATCGCTGAAAGATCTAATATTGCCTCTCCGGCAGCCCTGAGATTTGAACTCTTTGCACAGCATGCAAGTTTGACCGCTAAGACACTACTGCCCTGTGGTTTATGGAGAAAATTGAGCCTTGCATTGTTTACTGTGGCATTAGAGCCATTAGCAGAGCTCCTCCCTCCCTTATAACATCTATATATAATAACACAAAAATCAATATGGGCCTAATAACAGTTACGGTTTCTCGGTAATTGATTTCCATATCGCTGATGCCGTCACTTGCTTTTTTTGGCCGTAATATCTCTAATTCAGTTGCTAATGAACTATCAGACTACATACCAGGAGTAGATCATTATGGATGACGCACACAAACAAGAGAAAAATACTGCACTAGCTTCAAGCGAGCATGTTTTTAATATGTAATTAATTAGACTTTGGTAACGTGTAATTTGCTCTTGGTAAGAGTGGGCCATGTTCCTGCTGTTTCTCTCTCACAGACAGGTCTCACACACTGCATATTGAGTGAGTGTGTGTGTGTGTGTGTGTGTGTGTGTGTGAGAGAGAGAGAGAGAGAGAGGGAGAGGGAGAGAGAGAGAAAGTGAGAGAGACCGCCTCTCTGATTAGATTAGGCTCTCTGAGTGCTCTCTAATTGGTCCAACAAACAGAGAGGATGGATGGGGAAATCTCCTTTATCCCCCCACCCCAACACACACACACACACACACACACACACACTAAAAACACTCACACTCACAGTACACACACATTATACACACACGCAGAGGCATGGATGACTCAGCATCAGTAAACACCTCGCTCTAACTCCTCCACTTGTTTCTTCAGTCTCATTTATTAAATCACTTTCTGAGCACTTTGTTAACGAGTCGATTGTTTCACATTTAAATTACTGAAGCGATGTTGTCGCTGATATTCATCACTCCCACACTCTCTGTGATTAAAGAGACAAGCGTTTTGGATATAGATGTGGCCTAGGTGTCTGTCAGTCACAGTCACGGAGGAGTGTCTTCTGTGTTAGTTAGTCAAGGAGGTGTAGCCTCTGTGTTAGTCTCAGTAAAGAAGCTGTGGCCTCTGTCTGTCAGTTACAGTGAAGGAGGTGTGGCCTCTGTCTGTCAGTTACAGTGATGGAGGTGTGGCCTCTGTCTGTCAGTTACAGTGATGGAGGTGTGGCCTCTGTCAGTTACAGTGAAGGAGGTGTGGCCTCTGTCTGTCAGTTACAGTGAAGGAGGTGTGGCCTCTGTCTGTCAGTTACAGTGAAGGAGGTGTGGCCTCTGTCAGTTACAGTGAAGGAGGTGTGGCCTCTGTCTGTCAGTTACAGTGAAGGAGGTGTGGCCTCTGTCTGTCAGTTACAGTGAAGGAGGTGTGGCCTTTGTGTGTGCCAGTTACAGTGAAGGAGGTGTGGCCTTTGTGTGTGCCAGTTACAGTGAAGGAGGTGTGGCCTCTGTCTGTCAGTTACAGTGAAGGAGGTGTGGCCTTTGTGTGTGTCAGTTACAGTGAAGGAGGTGTGGCCTCTGTCTGTCAGTTACAGTGATGGAGGTGTGGCCTCTGTCAGTTACAGTGAAGGAGGTGTGGCCTCTGTCAGTTACAGTGAAGGAGGTGTGGCCTCTATACCTGTAAATTCCAGTGAAGGAGGTGTGGCCTATATACCTGTCAGTCTCAGCGAAGGGGTTGTGGCCCCTGTGCCTGTCAGTCTCAGTGAAGGAGGAGTGGCTTTTGTGCCTGTCAGTCTCAGTGAAGGAGGAGTGGCTTTTGTGCCTGTCAGTCTCAGTGAAGGAGGAGTGGCTTTTGTGCCTGTCAGTCTCAGTGAAAGAGGAGTGGCTTTTGTGCCTGTCAGTCTCAGTGAATGAGGAGTGGCTTTTGTGCCTGTCAGTCTCAATAAAATACCATATAACTCTACTAAAATGCACTGTGAAATGTGCGTGCGTGCGTGTGATGTGCATGTTGGTGTGCACTAGTGGGCAGGAAAATCACCAGACCATCCACAGACACACACATTTACTCACATCCTCTTTAACAAAGGCACACACACATTGTGTGCCAATATGCAGCTATCAGAGAGAGAGAGAGAGATTGTGTGTGCGCGCAAGAGATGAGCCGATTTTCAAGTGTACCGAAACGCAAAGGAAAGAAAGGAATGGATCAGGTGTGTGTTCAGACATGTCCTTGCCCATACAATCATTTTCCTTTCTTTGTCTATTCCTTCCTGTTAGCTTCTCATTAGAACACACACACACACACACACACACTACACTATTTAGATTAACGATGGCCCAAGGGTTTACACTGGGAGCGGTTTTGTGTGTGTGTGTGTGTGTGTGTGTGTGTGTGACTGGGGGAACCTTGTGTTAATAAAATGCTGAAAGATTGAGCACACTTTGTTGTTGTTCATACTGGCGCGCACACACACACACACACACACACAGAGAGCAGGCTAGTGGGACACAGTTAATGCCTTTCCTGAGTGCCATCAGGGATGCTCATATCGCTGTGATAGGCTTTGTTGCCATGGTAGCCTCGATCTCTGTCCCCCCTCCTCGCGTTTCTCTGTATGAGAGGTGAAGGGAAAAGAAAAAGAGCAACAGGAAGAAAGAAACAGCAAGAGAGAAGTATGTCAGCTGGAGTTGACTATGCGATATTTTGATTTCTAACATGCTACCAAATACTGCTTGGAATACTGGCATTTTCTGGAAGAATAAAACAAGACGTTTCATCTGAAATAGTTAGTAAATCATTTTCAGCAGTTGAAAACAAATCATATTGGGATGCAGCCTTTTTTAATAAGTTTTTAATAAGTTAAGCTGTTAAAACATTTATTCTATTTAATATTTAAATTTATAAATATTATATCTATTTAATATATAAATGGCCTTGGCTCTCATCCTGTGTAATGTAATGATAAAAAAAGAAAAGTCTTTAAAAACTCATTCACTGAGTCTGAGTTCAGGACCTTGGAATTATAAGGTTCTGACTTCCTGTTTTGAGGTAAAGTTAAAAATATACCATTTACACCTCACTGAATATATGCAGAAAGTTTTGTCTTATGGTGGGTCGAAAAACTTAGGGCTTAATATCTAAGGCTGTTTTCAGACCTACAGATCTGTGCTTTGTTCCGAAACGGGGACCTGAGGGGGCTCGGCTCACTTTCACAAGGCAACATTTCAAAACGTGTTTATGCAAGTCACATGTGAGTAAACTGTCCTCTCATTGGCCAGAGTGCACCTGTTCCGCTCATAGCGGTCATCCATCAAGACAGATAGACAGCAGCATCGCGAGCTTATTGTGGCTTTCTTTTTAGCTGTAGTGATTATAATTTATCAGTTTGAGCAGGAATCGATGTTTCACGGGGTGATAAAAACCCCTTCTCCTTGAGACTCTCGCTAAACACCTTGTAAAGCTCGGTGTTTTTATGAGTTTTTGAAAGTGATTCAGATAAATGTTCGTCAGACCCAATTTCAGTGAGGCATTTTACCTCGTCTTTGGTCTTAGTTAAACTGCGATTCATGTTGTGAGCCATTAGCAAAACAAACATGCTATTTACGTAACGCAGTTCCCATCATGCATTGCTATACAGGTTGGTTTGTTGGTCCGCTGGGTCGGATTGCTTTCTCACCACAAGCGAACTGCTCCAGAGTTTGTTTGCAATCGGGTCAAGACCACCTCGTTCAGGTGATGTCGGACTGATTGTTTTGGTGCAGATCCAGGTGCGATTGCCGTGTTCATATATGTCTAAATGAACCGAATCTATGGAGAAAACGCACCAGGTTTCAAAATAAACGCTCCAAAGGAACCAGGTGTGAAAACGCCCTAAAAAAAAAATTGTCAGATAGAACCTTTGTGATAACTTTTAAAATGTCATTGTAGGATCATTTTTAGCAACAACATCATAGCCCATTTCTGTGCTTGTACACTAAAGAGGTACAGACACAAATGGCTGCTGTGAGGCATACATGAAGTGCATGCCTAAACTGTAACTGATGACTCCTTCAACTCGTGAAATGGAAATCAGTTGAAGCCCGCCATCTTTAAGCATATACAAAGCCATGAGTTAAGTTTCTGGTGACCACAAAATTCTTAACCCGTTTTGTATTTGAAAACGAGCGAGACACCGAGACATCTATTGAATTAGAGCATTTTGGCCATGAGAACCTGATCATGGAGATGACTGATAATATTACACTTTACTTCAATGTTGGAATGTTGCATAAAGACATACTGGAGTCACTGGTGTTATGACATGAATATGAATTCTCAAAGCGAGTAGACTTTTCCCACATGAACACATATTAAGTATGATGTTCCCACAGCATAATAAGTTTCGGGCTCAAGTTGCACAATTCATGGCCACTACTTTGGTACTTAGTTGGTATACTCAAAATATTACCTGTGGCCTCAGTATATCAATTCATGGCCACAAAATAACACATGCCTCCTCAGAAGCTCTGTATAATAACAACAAGCCTGAGGACCACCTGTAAATGTCTTCTAACTGTCTTCTGAATGTTTGCCAGAAGCACGCAAACACAGTGTATGCCATGTATGCAACAACACAACTACAACTTCCACCCATGCAATGCTGAGATCTGGGCCAAATTCCAGCTGTTTTCTGATTCTGTGTTGAAGCAACACCCCATAGAGTTCATCTGACCATGGACTGTGTGAGATTTAGTGCAAATGTGGCATCTGTTCAGCTGATTTAGTAACTTGTAGGCAGGGAGCACTTTAATATGGAGGCCCCTGTCACATCTTCAGCCAAATCTACAGTGTCCTGTGAGCTCATGTTCTAGTCAGAGCTTTACAGGCATTCACAGATTTTTATTGTTTCTCAAGTTCCTTAATTATTTGCATTCAGTGTATTTTTATCGATTGATCATGGCACTAGCTTTAATGTTCCACAGTAACTGTGGTTGTTTATGCATACAGCGGTTACTAACAACTGCATCATTTCATCTGATTCTTTTCATGTGAGTACAGAATAAGCGGTAAATGCTTGGTAGATGGTTTCATACATTGTAGACCATCATTACCTAAAATGAAAAAAAGGAAAGGAAAAAATCGCATTACATTTTTTTCCCCACATAATTCAGTCCTTTATTTTAATAATTGAATTTGTCTAAGGCTGTAACAACTAATTGACAAAGTCGATAGAATTTGATAAACTAGTTGACCTGCAGTTAAGTTCATTATCTATTAATTGGTACATGAAACACATGTTGGCATGCACTACATCACTTAGCTTCAAGCAACAGGTAGCAATTTGAACCAGTTTGCTTATAAGTAATTCAACTATTTTTTCCACCCAGTAGATTTGATAAATTCTGCATTTTATTTTCTTTATGTACACAATGTATATTTTTTAATATATGCATGTATCAAGTCATCAAGTCGCTATCCTGCTTTTGGTTCAAGGTGCTGGGAGTCAATCCTAAAAAGAGTCGCTTCCCTGGTTCCAGGCATTGAAGAGTCAGCCCCAAAGCTTTGGAATCAATTCCATGCACCAAAAATGATTCACATCAGATTAGTATCTAATAACAGATTAACAGATTGACCATACATTAGGTTTGGGGTCTGATTTCATTTCATATTCCCATGCCATGACATGACAGTCTGTTTAATATCAGAAAGGTTGTATTGGAGTTAATGAACTAATGTTGAATTAAGCCTAGTTAAGAGTCCTGCTGTAGTATCAGTTAATTGAAATGGTGAAAATAAGAACTATTTTTATATCATTATTTTGTGGTAGGGATACAGTGATACTGACACTGGTACTGCTCTGATACTGTGTATTTTGTTCTTGATGATCATCCACTATTGGTTATTGACAACAAGGTATTCTTTTTATAAACTGGATATGCAAAATGTTCCAACTAATTGATTGAATCATTAGTATCTGCCCTAAATTTGCCCAATGTTCATTGCAATGCTATGTTAGCAATGCTTGATCAAAGTATCTGCATATCTGTTTTCTCACTCTGCCTCTCTCTAGTGCTCTCTCTCTCTCACTCTCTCTCAAAACAATCGGCTCAGCTGTACTTGGCTAACCGCTGCCTCCCTCTGAGCCTGGTGAGAAGGCACTGTGCGCGCACACACACACACGCGCGCGCGCGCACTCGAAATCTCTAACACAAACACTGCTCAGTACCATCCTCTAGATTACAGACTCAGACTTGCACAAACACACACTTGAAGCTTGAGTTAATAACAGCTCATTGCGTCTTCAAAGTGTTAAAGTACGACTCCAACCCAGAGCTGAGCAGTTAAGGGTTAAGGACCACGCTTAAACACCCATCACCGAGGCTCTGGCAGTGGAGTTAAACTCACATTCTTGTGACTAGTACACAACCTTACTTACTCCACCATCAGTGCTCTGTATTTTATGGAAAAGATTGCAGAGCTTGAGTTGCACATTGTTTACCTCAAACTCATTGCCCGTCCCTTTTTTAAAATCTCTATATATAATAATAGAAAACCAATATGGACCTAGTAACAGTTACGGTTCTCACTAATTGATTTTCATATCACCAATGCTGTCACTCTCCCTTTTTCCCCTTTATTTATATATAATATCTAATTCAGTTCTTAATGAACTATCATGCTACAGGCAAAGAGTAGATCATCATAGCCTCGGATGGCAGGACATCAATAGCTTCCCTCCTGCGAGATCCTATTCCTTTCACACAGGGGGCAGAGGGTAATCATTATTTCCTATAAAGAGTTTTGATCCATGTTCAGCAAATCAGGTTTGGAGTCCCTTTATCCTGTGTAGTAGAGTACAGAGCTTTTCCTCCATAGAGAACTCAGAAGAGGGATGTCTCGAATTATTTGCCACATCTCTATCGAATGAAAAATATTATTTGTGGTTCTTAGTTTCTTATTCAGTCATTATCTTAACTTCAGTGGACCCATGGGAAAAGTTATTGCTATTTAGACTAAGCGGATCCTTAACTTGATTTTTCTCAGTGGTCTCTTAAAGTTATTAAAATGACCTGTATACAATTCACACATTTGAGGTTGCCAGATGCCATGAGATTCTCAAGTGTCACCTTTAAAACAGGCTTTTACTCCTAAGCCAAATGAAAATCAGGCAACAGAAAGGTGGGCTGATAGTCATATTTTATATCTCCTGACAGAAGTAGCCCTGATTTTGGGCTAGGAGAATTTGTGATCAGTTTTCACAAATGCCTCTGGCTTGCTAGCCACAAAATAGCCCCAAAGCATCAACATTACCTAACAATATTTTACAGTAGGTTTCAGAGATTTCCTTTGTGTATGGTCTCCATTTGTCTTCAAACATTCAAACGGTCATTTTGGCCAAAAAGTTTGAGTTTAGTCTCATCTGATCACAGTGTACAATTCCAATGACACTTCGCAAAAATCAGGAAGGACTTCCAAACAGCTTGCTGTTACTGAGTCCGTGTCTAGTAGTTGATTATGAAACTTAACCCCAAGAAGAAACTAGACTGTGCAGTTCTGAAATGGTGATTATTGGGATCTTCTTAGCCTCCTTCGCCAACCTCATCACCATGCACCAAACTCCTTCCTGGCAAATAATTGAGTTTTCCACTGCTCCACCGTGTTACCCTGTAATGTTTATTTTATGCAATACAGTGTTCATCTCATGTATTAAATACAGTACATGCTTCAGCCAGTGTATTTCACTCTTATCTTTCTCTAACCGGAAAGTGTAGGTGATGTGTTCCATTAAGCGTAGGTGATTAACAGTTTCTCTGAAAAAGCCCTCAGTAGGGGGTTTCTCTTAAGCCAGCATTTTTTAGCTGCTTTTTGCTTGCTGCCATAAAAATCTGTGAAAGGTAGGCATCGCTTCATTTATTTGTTTGGAATATTTCCAAGGAGCAGAGAGCTAAATGTATGGCAAGTATCAAAACTAAACTCATCTGCAACTGCGGCATCTCTCAGAAAGGCTGAATGAGGAAACGGAACGAAAATCGTGGTCTGCTGTTTGCCCTGTATTCTTTCCGCCAAGAGCACCAAAACCACTGTTTGTTCAGATTTCCGGTTAGGGGTCAACACAAAATGGAAAATTGTGTTTAAGATTCTTGTGAAGATCTTGAGCATTCTGCTTTCTCTGACTGGCTGTGAAGGGTTTTCTGAGGACCAATCATTTATCTGTAAGAACCTCTGAAGTCCCCACAATTGAATTTACCAATTCAGTAGCTTCAAACTCCAGTTTTGCGGGCTATGTTCTCTAAAATTGTGCATTTCTAACAGTCCAGACGCAACTAATCAAGTGTGTCAGCATAGATAAAAATCCAAACCTGTACATCAACAGCACAGAGACTGAGAAGCACTGTGCTAGGAAGTACGATGATGCGACTGGCCATCAGTTTCTCAGAAGTGTGTGTGTGTGTGTGTGTGTGTGAAGGATGAGAACACAGTCAAGAATCTCTCTCCTTTTTGTCTAATCTAGGCCTGCTTAGTTTCACTAACAAGTGCTCTAAAAGGGAAAATCATGTGCGCTTTGTGAGCAGATACACTTGCTCAGTGAAAGCCTACTGCAGGTTCTATAGAGTAACCTTAACAAACGGGTTATTACATGAATAAAACACCAGTCATCATTCCTTTTATATTCATCACGGGGAGCAAGTTCCAATAATGTCCAAACTTCTCTCCACCCAAGGAGAGAAGGATTTCTCAGTCCATTTTGACAATTTTCATTGTTATTTTTTTTCTTTTGTTTTTTTAGTTTGGAGAGGAACACATAACCAACATTAACTAAACTTGTCACCTACTGCTGCTGACATTGCACTGTTTAAACTATATAAACAGTGTGTATCTGGTAAATGTTCAGGGACAGATGTCTCTGCATTTGTAATACAACATGCACTCTTTTATTAATGTTATATATTATTTAGAAATATCAAATATTGTCAAATTACTTTCCTTTCTTTTTTCTCACTCTACCTCCATGTTGTTTTGTACCTTTAATGCAGGCCTCTGTACCTGTCAGACACCGTGAATGTGTGGCCTTTGTACCTGCCAGACTCAGTGAAGGTGTGGCCTTTGTACCTGTCAGACACAGTGAAGGTGTGGCCTTTGTACCTGTCAGACACAGTGAAGGTGTGGCCTTTGTGCCTGTCGGTCTCGGTGAAGGTGTGGCCTTTGTGCCCCTCGGACTCGGTGAAGGTGTGGCCTTTGTGCCCCTCGGACTCGGTGAAGGTGTGGCCTTTGTGCCTCTCAGGCACAGTGAAGGTGTGGCCTTTGTGCCTCTCAGTCTCAGTGAAGTGGGAGTGGCCTCTGCCTGTTAGTGAAGGAGATGTGGCCTCTTTACTGTTAGTCTCAGTGAAGTGGGAGTGGCCTTTGTGTCTCTCAGTCTCAGTGAAGGAAGTGTGGCCTTTGTGCCCTTCAGTCTCAGTGAAGGAGGTGTGGCCTTTGTGCCTGTCAGTCTCAGTGAGGGAGGTGTGGCCTCTGCCTGTTAGTCTTAGTGAAGATGTGGCCTCTGCACCTGTCAGTACCAGTGAAGGAGGCGTGGTCTTAGAGCCTCTGACTACCAGTGATGGAGGCATGACATCTGTGCCAGTCAGTCCAAGTTGAGCTGTTTGTATAGTACTGACTCATGTCTTATCACATTGCATTACACTACATCATATCACATCAAAACCACTCTAAATCACATCACATTGAATATTTGGCTGCTTTAAATGTCTCCTTTATCACGAGGTGCTCATCTTGGATGGAGAGATATGCACCCCTACTGGCCACATGTGATCTTTATTTGATTATTTACTTTTACAGTAGATGTGTTATTACTAATTAACCTGCACCCTTGTGTGGGCCATTAAAAAAAAAAACTAAAATGGGCTTCACTGGGCCCACGGGCCGTTGGTTGAAAAGGCCTAGCTGAATGCGTCTTTTGCGTTTCACCTCCTCCATGTTTTCCGTGCTCTCTCAAGCTTTCCCTTTGTTGTCATTCATGCCACTGTCTCTTTCCTCCTACTCCCCAGCTCTCCGTTGTGTACGGTAATGAATGCTGTTTAGCAGGTGTGGGCCACTTGTTTTCATCAGAGGAGTGCCAAAACAATCATGAAGACACACACACACACACACCTGCATGCATACACACACAGAGCTGTGACACATGCTGCTGAGCAGCAGAGACTGTAAAGGCACAATCGCAGAGGGACATATAACACACACACACACACACACACACACACACACACACAGAAGTATCAAAGCACCGCCTGGTGGGTAAAATGCTGCTGTGGCAACCAGACCATCTGGCTGCCGAGCTGAAGAGGGACTACCTCCATCTCTCTCTCTCTCTCTCTCTCTCTCTCTCTCTCTCTCCCCCCCCCCCCCTCCCTGTCTCTCTATTTCTCTCGTTCTCCCCATCTCTCTCCCATGGCTTCTGGCCTGAATGGCACCAAGACAGTTCCTCCCTACACCACCTCTGAGGGTAAACCCAGATACCACTCTCAGTCTACCCTACTCTGTCTTTCACACACTCGTTTCTAGTTATGTGGCAGTATTAAATTTTCATATCAAGATAATCGATAAGCTCCTAATACAGGAATGGCAGATATGACAAAATATCTTATAACAATACTTGAAGACATTTTCACAATACATGATGTACAGTATTGTGCATAAGTTGTATGCATCCTACATTTTTTTTAATGTAAATGTTGTCTTATATGCTTATTTTATGCCTGTTGTATGAGTGTCAGAAAAACATTTTTTAAATTAAATTAACTTTTTACAGAGAAATGTCTGTATCTTGTTAATTAATGGACTATTTTAAGTTACTATATTAAATTTACACTGCATCGACTAAAACCCAGTAACTTGGAACGTCTGAAATTTCCACAAAAGGAAAGCAAAAGAAGATGCCACCTCAACGTGGAATCCCTAACCGTAAACTCAGGACAATCTCGTCAACCCCAAGTTCAGCAAGTGACATAAAATCAACATGGCTGCTCACAGCATCAACAGTAAACAAAGTAGCTTTTCTTACCTTTAAATGAATTATACAGTGTATATAAGTATTTGCTTTAGATCAATCAACATCCAAAAATATTCACTTGTTAAATCTATAGCATTGACTATAGTCCTAGTTCACTGTTTAGAGAAGGTAAATATACATCACTGATCACAGTTAGCTGTCTAGCTTGTGGCTAAAAAAGATGAACATGGAAACATCTAAAGTTCTGTTAAACATATTAATCCTGAAGTAAACACTCTTGACCTGGTAACGGTGATTCCTGTACTACCACAGTTTTGTGGATGCGGAAGAAAACTTGTATATCTCCTTTGTGTAAGGGTTTATTTTTTACACCATTATCATCAAATATCAAGAAAAGTTCAAAGTCATGTGAAATGAATTTAAACAGTGATAGAGTGATAAGTGGCAGTCTAAATTTACATCTGGATATTTACTGTTTAAAAAGTCCTATAAAATTGAATTGAATTACTTTATAGACCATGTTTTTGATAAAAAAACAAGTCATCTAACTGTTTGGGATTTTATCTGCAGAGAGAGAAGAACTAGCAAGTTCTCCAAGAAGCCTGGAACAACATACTAACCGATGTTCTTAGACGCATGACTGTACCTAAGGGAATTTATTCGTTTTTTTTAATTGCTTACTTCCTGATATAATAATTAATTTCATACTTAGAAACCTTTCCTTTCATTAGCTTTGAAGGCGTATTTGCACCTTTACTGACCTGATGCTCTACGTCTGCTTGGAGCTTTTGCCCTTGTGACTCACTTTCTGCTATTGTGGATGGTCTCACATGGATAAACTAAAGATATGCACTTTTCAAAAAACAGTTTATACCCATGTCTCACTTTTGCTTCAGTGGACCATCTCACCTGTAGATTTGTACTTACCTGATGCTGTAATCATAAAGACTGTCCTGTGCTCGTCCCAGGACACTTCTTCATAATATGCTCATACTGAACATCCTTTCAATGCACTGGACTGTTTTGTATATAAGCACAGTATTGGACTGATACTCAAAACCAGGATGAGTGTCCATACATCCATATTTTAGACACTTTTAGTCAGTTTGTTTCTTACCTGAGTCATCTCTCCATTTCTGCCATATTATCAGAGCCTGCTAGTGCTTCACTCATAAATTACCAAATGCTGGGATGTGTTATTCAGTGGGTAAAGAATTTCTTCCTCAGTTCACACATCAGCCCTCCTGATAATTTTGTAGTAGGTCTCAATTGTTATGCCAATCTTTGAGGAAGATTGGCTCTGGGTTGCATTTACACTTAACCCCTTGCTGATTAATTATTGTAGTTTTCCCGCAAAAAAAGTGCATATATGAAAGGGACATGAAAGGATCAATTTGGGGAACGTGGGCATCATCAAGGCTCCCCTCCATGGCCCTATTCAACAGGGGAATGAATGGCAGTGGAATTTTGATTATACTCTACTTGCCACCATTTTGAGCAGTCCTGTTATTGGAGACTTTGATTGCTTCACTCTTTGTAATTTAATAATGTTAATACTTTAATAATGTTTAAACACTTCATAAAATTAACTGTAAATGCTGGCCCAATTAAGCTGTTTGCTCCTTTCGGGTGCTTTTAATGTCTGTAGTTATTATACTGTAGGGTTTCTTTGCTTTGTTTCTGCATTGCACTCCAGGAGTTCAAGTGTGTATTCAGAGACACTGCAGGCCTTCCGGCTTTGTCTCTTTCGCAGCTTTCAGTGCCCTTTAACAATATTGGCTTGTTCTTTCTCTTCACCCCCTCCCTCCCTCTCTGGTTGTGTTTTTCCCCCCGTGTGTGTTTCTCTCACTCTCATCTGCTCTGTTTTCTGGCGTTCGCCCGCTACAAGCCTGGCCCGTGTACGAGGGGAGGAGGGAGGAGGAGGAGGAAGAGGAGGAGGAGACGCAAATGGCCAGATTGATTTACTGAAGACAGCAGTGCATGAATCCACACACCCCACTTCTTCTTCTCTTACTTCCGCTCCTCCTCCAGCTCGCGCTCTCTCTCTCTCTCTCTCTCTCTCTCTCTCTCTGTCCCCCTCCTCTCTCTATCCACAATGTGGTGCTCCAAGAACAGGAAGCAGAATACTAAAAATAGAGAGAGAGACATAAAGGAAGATGGCAAATACAGAGAAGAGAAGAGAGAAAAACATGGCCTGACTGACAGATGGACAGTCAAAGACAGGAAAGAGAGCCGAATAAATAGAAAAATAAAGAACAGAATTAGTCTCACTCTAACTCTATTTTTCACAGAGAACTGATCGCATAGAGGTCCAGCAGCAAGAGAAATGAGAAACTTGTTTAGTCTTTCTCACTCTCTTGACATTATACCCGGTCTCAGGTAATTAACCTGTAGCACCAACGCTAATTACTGCTGCACTAGACGCTAACGCTCCATTAGCATGTCGTTGGGATGACGTGATCAGGCCTCTCTCCAGCTCGTCAGCTCAATGCAAACACACACTCACACGGTCACCTCCACCTGCCTACTGGGAATACACAGTTGTGTGGAAATGATTAGCCAACTCAGGCTGGACCTTAGGCCTCCTGCTCTTCTTCTCTCAAAGTGCTTCACATTAGCACACTCTGACTCTAGCGTCTAGAGTGCTTAACACGTCAGAGCAATCATAATCCATTAGATATATGTCTTGTTATTGTACTCGATTCTTTTGTAGATTGTAGTTTATATAGGGCCTTTCAAAAGCCCAAGGACACTTAAAGTGGTAGAGGAAGTAGGATGACGGCATAGTGAGCAGAGTAGTAGAGTGAGTTGTATGATGGTATATGGGTAGTGAGCAGGATGGTAGAGGAGGTTGGATGAACTGGGTAGTGAGCAAGGTGGTAGAGGAGGTCTGATGAAGGGGTAGAGAGCATTGATGGTAGAGGAGGTTGGATGAAGGGATCATGACCAGGATGATAGAGGAGGTTAGATGGAAGGGGTAATGAGCAGAAAGGTAGATGAGGTTGGATGAAGTGATAGTGAGCAGATGGTGGAAGAGGTTGGGTGAAGGAGTAGTGAGCAGGCAGGCAACGTGAGATTTGGTGGGGTATAGTAACCTGACCACCAACAGGTACACTCGTAGAAAAAAATGTTCCATCTAGCACCTTGGGGTTGAATCTCTACATACTAGATTAGTTATAAGGGTCAAATGGCATGAAGTCAGAAGTCAGTTAGAAGTTGATTACAGTAGCCTATTTGTAGAGATGGCCAGATCTTCAAGATGTACAGAAGAAACCTGCATGGCCGAGTAATGTTTGCAACACATGCCGATAATGATAATTGATCATCCATCACTAAGCTGTTTCATCCATTTTCAGAAGAACTGATCAGGGAGTTCTTAAAGGAGGTGGTAAATTCAAGATTAGCAGAGGTTACCGGGAGTGAACAGAAGTGTTGCTGTCATTGAACGTTAGG
>CM075005.1:6765742-6785742 GCA_037576675.1 Pangasius sanitwongsei | reverse complement strand
TTGAGGAAAAAAAAAAAAAGACAGATAAATGACAACCTCCTAGAAATGGCAATGACCAGGTTGATAAATGAGGTCAATTTGTTGAACCCACAATATCAATGTGTTCAGTGTCGCCTAGCTTTGGCAACACATTTTCCCCCCCACAATTCGACTACTGCATTCACCTACTAAACACAATAAACACAATAAACACAATAATAATACAATAATAATTGAAGGGATGATGCACAGATTCCACAGGAAACAACATAAACTTGACCAGCATGTCAGTTTAGACAGGGTATATATTACCTAGGGTTATTTTTCCTGGTCTTTTTGTAGAACCTAAAATGCTACGTTCTTGTTTCGGTGTTCCAGCATCGCATTTAACGCCTTAATTTATGAAATACTTAATGTTTTGGAGTAGATAGTAGCTAACAAAATATATAGCTATTTTGTTATTTATGTTTATCTGCTCTAATGACAGTGTAGTGCGTGCCTGTGTACCTGTGTGTATACCTGTACATGTACACATGTACTTGTTAAGGGACTCCCAGGCCTGTACACCTGTATGTGTGTGTGTGTGTGTGTGTGTGTGTGTGTGTGTGTTCAGGCTTTTCTCTGACTGTTTAATTAAATAGCCATTTGCCTTAATGAACTCATTTCACAGTCTGATGAGCCAGACCTTACACACACACACACACACACACACACACACACACACAAAAAACCTTCTACAAACACATCAGTGTTACTGGAATTCTTCTGATGATCATCATGCAGTGTGTGTGTGTGTGTGTGTGTGTGTGTGTGTGTGTGTGTGTGTGTGTGTGTGTGATCAAAGGTTACTCCAGGTCTTGATCCTGAGTGTACTGAGTGTCACACCCCAGTAATACCAGTGGCGTGTACATTGTAAAAAGAAATACCATTGGAATATGTTGATTTAAAATGATAAAGTCTAATAAATTTATTTATTTATTTATACAACCTTTGGCCCAGTAATTTGATTGCGTTCCAAGAGTGCTGATATTTTCTGTGAGAGCACTGGGACATTTCACTGTTTGTATCACTCCGCTTGTCTGTGTTCGCTACATAAAATTCCAGTTCTAGCAGTAGTTTATTACATTGAAACTGTTACTACACTTACTACAGGCTGTCAGTCAGTCGGCTGTCAGTCAGTCTGTGCGTTACCATGGCAACACGCTCTCTACAGCTGTGGCATCTTTGGGAACTGTTTTTGTTGATGGAGCAAAAATAAACAAAATATTTGGCTTTATTGTTACTCGATGTTAATTACTTGTTTATTGAACTGTTGTTAAAAAGCAGCATCACACTCACTATCGTGTTGTTGTAGTGAATATTAACACACTGCCATGCTGATGTTAAGTACAACAGCACTCTTTTGCTCGTGCGATATTGCTTAAATGTAAGGCAGATCACAGGATGATATTAAGGCACATGTTGAATACATTATTGTTTTACAGTAATTTAAACAATTATAGTAATCGTTTAATAGCTATTTCACAGGGGCTTGTATCACGGACACTCAACATCCCATCCATCCATCAGTTCATTCATCCATCCATCCATCTAACCCATCCATTCCATCTAACCAACCATCCATCCATCCATCCATCCATCAATTCATTCATCTATCCAACCATCCATCCATCCATCTAACCATCCATCCATTCCATCTATCCATCTATCCATTGCATCTAACCAACCATCCATCCTTCCATCCTTCTGCTCCATTCATCTGCTCTATCCATACATCTTATCTATATCTTCCATCCATCTGCCCATTCATCTATCTATTCCATCCATCCATCTACTCTGTGCATCCATCTACTCTTATCCATCTACTCCATACAACCTTCTCCCCATGTCATCCATCCATCCATCTGTCCATGCCATCAATTCAACATTCCATCTACTCCATCCATTTTATCTGTCATCCATCCATCCATATACCCACCCACCCTTTCATCTGTCCACTCCATCCATCCATTCATCCCTCCACTTTGCTGAGAGTGCTGTAGATATAGTCAGTAGTTTTAACACTGACCACTGACTCCACAGTTACAGTAATAAGTAGGAGATGAGGTGTTGTAATCTATATTTTGTAACAGTTTTTCTGCATTTTGCTGTGAATTTATTTTTGTAGACATTAAATCCCTGTTCTTAAACAAGTTTTTTATTTTTTATTTTAAAATGCATTGTGGCTGTTTTGCCGGCAATTGGTTAGCAAACCTAAATCTTGTGACATATTATGTATTGTGAAAAGGTATTATGATATGATATATGTTTTGCTACATCATTCACCATGGTAACATTCAGCTCCATAAAGCTACCTGCTGGAGTGGCTGATAATTAACTGTTACCCATCAGTGACAAATGTTACCCGCATTTACTTTGTTGGTGACTGTTGATTTAAACCCTGGATGAAACCCTGGATGTTTTCAGAAAAGTCACATGCCATAATTTATCACACTAACAGTATCATAATGTCATATTGACTGTCCTGTTTCATTATTAGATTCAATAAGGAGCAGCACATGTGACACTTCATTTAAAGATGATCCCTCCTTTCCTTTAATCACACTCTGTGTGTTTGAACTTGAGGATGAAGAGTCACTTGGTTCACATCATAGAATTCTTCTGCTCTTTTGTGTGTCTACTTTTCTTTCCCTTTTTTGTGCCAGCGCACTGAAGTGAGGAGTCTCGTACTGCAAGAGAGAGCGAGCGAGCGAGAGAGAGAGAGAGAGATAGAGAGAAGAGGAGGAGTAAGACATAAAAACAAAAGAGATGCGAAGGAGGAGGAGGAGCAGGAGGAGGAGAGAGACAGTTACAGAGAAAAAAGTGGTGAGGGAAATAGGGAGAGAGAACAGAGCAAGAGATGGAGGGATGGATGGAGGTTGGTTATTGGTTGAAGTGTCCACTGCACCGAGCCCTAGAGGATTTGGTGGGGGGACGGATCAGGATCAGGAGGTTGCTATAACAACAGCACCTTGGTGGTTTTCTCACTCACTCTCTCTCTCTTTCTCTATTCCTCCAGGCACATGAAAGCTTTACGTCGGTCTCAAGCTCTCTCCCTTCATTCCCTCCCTCCTATTATTTCCTTCCATCTCTCTGCTATCTCTCTCTCCTTTCTCCCTCGCTGTGTGTTCTTCCACATGGGAGCAGTGCAAAGAGCACAAGTGTTTGTGTGAGCTACTGAAAGCCCTAATAGGCAGTGACACAGAAAAACAAACTCCAGGCTCTACACACGCGCACACACACACACACACACACACACACACAGGCACACACTCACTCACTCTGTTTGCCCCTCCCACCATACAGTTTCCGTGTACATTATTTAACACAGAAGATGTGTAATAGTATAACGTGTTTACCCATAATATACTGCAGCAATCACAGTGCAGCGGCGTTCCAGTCACACAGCTTTAGGCATGCTGCATTTCTATAGCTCTCTGTCCATAATCACTTCCTCCATACTCTCTGCATTTGTGTGTGTGTACGGATTCCTGTGTGACAGTTGCTGGCAACACACGTTTGTAATTAAGCTTCGCTCAGCATTCCGTCTTTTTAGGAAGGCAATGTTTAAGGTCGTAAACATCTCATACGCATACAGCAAAGCTGCACAAGTCATCATATTTCCTGCAATCCGTGACTGCAATTTTTGGCGTTCGTAATTAATTAAATATGAACTAATGTAAGCTAATTGGCTTAATTAAATATTAGCTAATGCTAGCTATCAGCTTTTACTGACTCTTATATTTATTTTATCAAATCATAAGGTCCAAATTCAGATATTTTAACTGTCTTTTTGGTAATAATTTATTTTTATGTTTGGTCTAATTGTGTTTACAGTATATGCAGTTCAGTGAATGCGACTAAGGAGATCACTTAGTTTGATTAAAAGATTTATGAGTCAAATTTATGAGTCTATTTTACATTTTCAGGAATTTAAATATTCAAAACAATACACTTAACTGAAATTTGAGAAAAGGAAGACAAACTGAAATAGGAATTCAAATAAAATTCATGCTTTACAAATATGACTTGTAACTCCCAGCAAAAAAAACAAAACAAAAAACCTTCTGTTTTTTTTTATTTTTTATAAGTATACACATCGTGATTTTTTGACAGTGCTCTTTTATAGTGAACGACCTTTCAGTGAGCTGAATTTCTGTTAAATCCATTTAAATGTATTTTGGATATTATTCTAAACTAAAAGTAATACAAATGTTTGGAATTAGTGGAAATCCATGAAATTAATTCATACTAGTTTTACTGTGATACTACATGTAAAGGAATATAGGTTTATCACGTACAGTGTGAAGAAAATAAAAACATAATTAAATATAATAAAGTGAAACAAAGCTACTTTGTTTTAAATTGACTTCATAAATGTGATTAGTTTTAATATTGAACAAAACAATGGTGCTGTTTATTTTAGCCCTTATCCTGCAGCCGAAGCTAAGAGGTAAACGACAAGGACAAGTGTGAAAATGGCATCCTAACATGACAAATAACAGGAGGACAGAACGGCATGCATTGTTCTCTCTCTCTCTCTCTCTCTCTCTCTCTCTCTCTTTCTCTGACTCTCTTTTCTTTCTATGTCTCTCTCTGTGTCTCTCTCTCTTGAGTGGGAGGGTGTTGTGACTGACACACAGCCTAATCGTCTTTACGGCATGATAAAGTGGCACGAGCATCGACAGGCGTCGTGCCGTCGGTTGCCGTGGCAACCCCGCCCAGAGGTGTAGCGCTGGAGGAGCGCGACCTACCTACATACAATTGCAGCACACACCTGCACCTTACACACACACACACCTGCGAATGAGAGCAAAACGCTAAAGAGAGATGAGATAAACCGACGGAACATAAGAAAAGCAGAAAGATCTGTGTGTTGTTTTATCCCGTTTATCTTGCTTATCTCGTTTACCTGTCCAGATAACGCTTTTCAGTAAACATGAGTCGCCTTTGTTTCCCATCATGATCTCACTCTTCATGGAAAGAGAGAAGGAGAGAGACGGGAGGGGGGAGAAGACATGCTGCCTCGGAGGAGAGCTGGAGAGAAGATCCATGAATCTCGTTATTTCAGAATCTCATTTGGCATGTTTCAGCGGAGTGGCGCGCGTGGGGCGTCTCTCTCGAAAACACACACACAAACACACACACACACACACACACACACACACACACATGCGGGTCTGCAGGGATGCGTTGTGGAAGAGGGTGGGTGGCATATCGAAGCTGAATATGAGGCAAATTTGTCACTCAATGCTCTCATCGCCATTCCGTAATTAACCTGCACATATGCATGCTATGCTGTCTTATTCACACACACACACAGTTATGCACATGGTGTGACACAAAGATGCACCCAGGGACGAACAGACAAGCACACATTTTTGCGTACACACATGCGCACTTGCTTTCACCCCCTGTAATTAACGGGCTGTTAAATGTGTTGACTGTGAGAGTCATTAGCACAAATGGAACGAGGGATGAAGAAGAGGTGGTGAGGGACAAGAGACTCTCTTCACCTCTTTTAATACTCTTTTATCGTCCTCATCCTGCAAGTGTCTGTCACTTTTTACACGTCAATATTTGCTATCATTAGCTCTCTGCCACGCCTGCCGTAAACCCAGCAGGTTAGGGATTGTGTGATGAGAAGAGTAGTGCAGAAGCGTAGAGGTATTCCGACAGCATTCATAGGAATTTCTGCAGGTTTGGTTAAGAGTATAATTTACGGCTTCGCCGTGTTTAAAATTGTCTAGTTCTTTTTCTGTTCAGCTGCACAGACTGAACAATTGTCCTTGTCTACTGACTGCCTTTGAACGAATGATTGAAAGTGATCTGTTAAACAGTGTAAACCGTGATATTCAACTCAAACCTGGTATTTTTGTTAAGCTGTGTATTTGTGTCTTTGTGTGTGTGTGTCTGACATGCTAGTGATGTTCAGCTTAGACAGAACTTAATAGCTCAGACAAATTAAGCAAAGGAATGCAAATGCGATCGGGACTTGCCCATGTGTGAACAATGAACCTTTTATAAGTGACATTTCATTTTGCACATGATATTTTCTTTAACTCATTCTCTCTTTCACTTTCTCACTCACCGTTTCTGCTCTGTCTGACTCTCTGGATAATGATTAAGTGCTAACTGGGGTTTATCATCACCTTGTTCTCTTTGAGTGATTCTCCCTCTGACTAGTCTAAAAAGAGGCACGTGTGTGTGTAAGGAAGAGATATGTAGTTAGTTTAGAGACACAGAATGATGTACTGCCAAAAGAGAAGTTCCATTTAGCAAGAGCTCCCCATAAAGCTTAGAGCGGTTAACTGCTTTGAATGAGAGTGTAATTACCTCTCAAAAGGCCTCACTTTAAACACAAGCATCTGCACAGATTATAGGATTCCTAGCTGCTGGAATAGTGGGAATTGTACACAGTTTATATAAAGCAGAGGGTATGGCCTCAGCTGACAAATGTCAGGGTAGATTAGAAATTAAATATGAACCTCTGCTCAGTTTAGAAACATTCTCTCTCCTCTGATTTGTGATTTTAGTTTTCCTGTAATGACACATACATTACTAAAAGTTTGTAACTACCTGCTCATAGAACGGTGTTCTTAATTTTTACTAATTTCTACTATTTACACTACAAAATATCATACATGAAGATATTCAGTGGCACAGAAACATGTTAAACAAATCAAAACTATTTTAGATGTTAACTTCTTAACAGTATTCCTGATACAGCTTTTCATACTCCAGGAGTTTTTGAGGTGCTTCACCCAGGAGGCTTTTCTTAAACTTCCCAAACAGGCAGATCTCCTCACTGCTTTTTAAGTAATTTTAAGTAAAAACTATTTACTAAATATATATATGTTGATGTATACATGGGTATTAACTTCGCTATTTAGAAACAAATTCTACCATTAGCTGTTTATCAAAATGTGTTTAAGACAATAAAAAATATAGACCTCGATTCAATCTGGTGTGTCCACTTTTGACTGGTAGTGTATATCTGAGAGCATAATGGTTCAGTTCCAGTCATGATAATCAACCCAAATTAGTCTTAAAATCTAAGGAAATCTAAAAATGTTTCTCCCTCTTTCCCTCTCTCAGCTTCAGGAGACAGTCAAAAGAAAACTGGACAGTGCTCAGTGCAGATCTCCTTTAAATGGTGACCAGAATGGGATCTGTGATGGAAGCTACTCTCCCACTACAAAGAGGCTGCGTAAGGAGGGTAACAGTGGACTGGACTCTCTGGGCACTTTGCCCAACAATGTACCCCCAATCTCTCCACTTCACCAAATGGACATCAAGCCCACGTTACCTACAGGCAACAACACGTCTACTAATGCAATGGGTAATGGTAATGCTGGTACAAACCACATTACAGGGCGAGCAGAGGACCTGGGTAAGAATGGTGGCATGCCAGACATTAAACTGAATGGATCTTTGGATCTAGATGATGGTTTTAGCCTTCTAAAAGACATGAAACAAGAGCCTCTGGATGACACAACAGGGATCGAATCTTCGGACACCTCACTGTCCAATCAGAACAAGTTGTTCTCTGACATCAACCTGAATGATCAGGAGTGGCAGGAGCTGATTGACGAGCTGGCGAACACAGTTCCTGAAGACGACATGCATGACCTCTTCAATGAAGACTTTGAGGAGAAGAAGGAGGTTGGTGATTTCAGCCGGCCCACAACAGAGCAAACACAGAATCTGCAAGAGCCTGTACCTCCTCCAGTTGCCACAGCGCCCAACAACCCGCCACAGGGTGGGCAGATGGGCTCTCCGCAAGTTCGCCCAGCTTCTTCTGGACCACCATTTGCCACTGCCGCCAATGGCACACCACCCCAACAACCCTTGCAGCAGTCTCCAGCAGTTGCTATGGCATCAGGATCTCCTGCTAGCTGCATTGCTCGTTCTCCCCAAACCCCTACACAGGCCCAGACACAGACCTCCAGACCTGGGAATGGATTTATGATTAATCCCGGTCCTGGTGTGGGTCCCCCAGGGTCAACACCAGTAGCGCCGGTAGGTCCTGGAGCAGGAGCAGGAAGTGGACCAGTCCCGGTTCCTGTTCCACCAGCCACTGAACTCTCACCGGCTGAACAGCTAAAGCAGATGGCAGCACAACAACAGCAACGTGCCAAGCTCATTCAGCAGAAACAGCAGTCGCAGGCAGCTAGCTGGTCCCCTGCAGGAGCACCAACAAGCCCTTACGGTGGTCCCTTCAACCCTGACAAACCAAATAGCCCCATGATGTACCCACAAGGCTTCAATGCCCCCACCTCAATGGTGTCCAAACCCGGCATGAACAACTACCTCCCACAAAACCATATGAACATGATGAACCAGCAACAGCAGCAGCAACAATCTGCCAACATGGCTGCCCAGAATGCCTTGAACAAGCAGCTGTCTTACAACAACACCAAACCATTGAGTCATTTCAGTGGTGTTGACCACATCAGTCAGCGAATGACCCCACCAATCGCCAATCAAGTCAAAAATCCCATGATGCCCTATATGCAGGGGACAGGGGGACAGGGTGGGGGGCCACCACCTTCTCAAGGTCCCATGCCTGGGCAGACAGCGCATCTGACTGAAGAGCAGAAGAGGATGATGATGATGAAGCAGAAGGTGCTTGGTCAGAGTTTGCCATACAGTGCGATGCAGCAACATGCACAGGTAAGATGCTTGGTTATGTTCTGTTTGGCCTTTTTCTGGGGTATGCTCTGCTCCCGTGGACTAGCTAATGCTAAAGTCGTTAATTTTGTTTTTGCTTAAGTCTACTTTTAAAAGTGAGGCCTGGTCTTAAATATAAATCTAAGTAAATGCAAATGGATTGGTTCTGCCAACTGCTGGGGATCCACTGCTTTTTACTGACTCAACATTTCCCTGTTTCATATGATGAAGCAAGTTTAATAATTAGGCAAAGTAGTAGATGAGGTGTGTTGGATGCAGTTAAACCTTCTCTTCCGGGCACTGGGTCACCGTTGTCCAGTATCTGATCTGTGGTATTTTCTGTAACTGTCTAGTGGGGTACAAGTTCTTATTTGATTCAAGGAGCTGAAATTGATCTTGCCCTCCATTTTGTTATTGCCTTTTCCCATAAATGGGCTGAAGAAGACCAAGTCAAGGTGGCATGTCAGGACTTCAGCATGTCTTTGAGTGTTTCGCCCAGAGACATACTGGAGTCCACCTTGCCCATAATTTCGTTCTGAAACCCCGCTCACCCATAATGCTATAGTTTATGTCCGTGTTGTGCATTGGGCCAGTAATGGTGGCCGTTGCCCCAGCAACAGCTAGCTCTTGGATAGGAAATCGACACTGTCTAATATATTAATGTCTATGCGGCAGCCCCCTGGTCCCTGTGGCTGCCAAAACCTCCTTACCGTTCCTTCATCTATCTCAGAAGAAAGGATGCCTCTGCACCTGATCTGACATAGGGATGACAGAATTTTCATGTTTCTATTACTGAGCATTCGAATGTCATGTTTGTAGGCTTGATGATTTTAAACATCAATGACTGACACCTAACAAAGGGGTTGGAATTTAGTAGAGGTGATCACTCAGTCTAACAAGTTTTCCTTGCAATTTCTCTTTGTCTGGTGTGGCTGCATTTTAAGTGGACTTTTCAAAATGTGCATTGGAATGGTGCATATGTGTGTTTGATTTTTCTTTCAATCTAAGACATGCTTGTGAGTGACCTGTAAATTATGCTCGTTAATGATGTCCCCAGTTACTTCCATCCCCCTCAACCCTCCTTGTGAGTCCTCCTCGTTTCCTTCACCACATTCACCTCCCCTCTTTATTCGTACATCAGGCTCTATGTCTCATGCTTAGTGATTAGACATCCCTCCACCCTTTTTCTCTCTTCCATCTCTCACTTCTTTTCCTTTACTCTCTTTCTCCCTGCCTCTTTCCCATTCCCCCCTCCTCATCTGCAATAAAGAGACAGATTTATGATGGCTGGTCCTTTGCAGCACTCTGAGGAAAATGCGGCAGAGGTAGAAAAGAGTCAGAGAGAGTGAGGGACAGAAAGACAGAAGAAATAAAAGAAGAGAAAAGAGAGGGAAAATGCGGAATGAAAACAGATCATGAGTGAGCGAGATAAGTGGATTGTGGGAAAGGCGTGGAGGGAGGTAAAAGATCTAGAGGGAGAAGAGAAAATTGGAATAAGGGAAGACAAAGCAGAAAGATTTTTGCTCTCATTTGACCAAGCAATTACACCCTATGATATGTTATCTCTTCGCTGGAACACAAAAGACTGGTTTAGTACTTTCCTTTGTGTGTCTGTTCGCAAAAATCATAGCATGTGTATACAACTGTTTTTCGCAAAACTTTGTGTGAAGCTTTGTCCCAGCTGATAAGCATATGCATTTATCCAGCTAAGAGAAAACATCATAATATTTAGTAGCGAGTTGGACAGTTTCATAACATGAAAATGTGATAATTGTTCACGTATAAAAGCTTGTAGCTAGGTGAAAATTAACATTACACACACATTTGTGTTAATGTTTCTACAACTGAAAATTTTGCAGCAATGTTTAAAAATATTACATGAACACTTAGAAAACCTGATACAACCATAACGTTTTGGAAAGCGAACCTAAAATTGATAGTGATGTTCATTGGTGATTACAGCACTATCTATAGTAGCGTATTTGTAGTATGAGATAAGTTGTAGCTAGACAACTTTGTGCTCTTATAAGTGGTGTGGGAAATGCTTAAAGGCCAGTTTTTAACGAAAGTGATTCTGAAGTGTTTTAATAGCATAGATCAGATACTTTAACCAGCATTTTAATCCATAACATCCAGAAGTTGCAAGAACCCATCCATCCTCCTGTTTATGTGCTGTTTCTTTTTCCTTTTGGAACTCCACAGAAATTCATTGCCCCTCATTTTCAATTTTATTTAAAATCTGAACAATGTTATGACTTGTGGTGGTGATCATTGAATAGCTGATGCTTTAATACTAATGGCAAGTGAACAAGCATTGTTAATTACACATGATATAAAGTATTTTAAACTCACACACACACAAAAATTAAAAAGTCATGCAAAATAAATAAGCGCATATATCAATAATCTGATACTCAGAAACATATGGCAAATATCCACCTACCCACAGACTGTTCCTCGCACACACACATACACACACACAGATCAGTGAGTGTCTGCTGTGTTTTCATATGGGTGGCAGAATGGCAGAGTTTGCATAATCTTATTAGCGTGTGATTATGAAACTTCAGCCCGCTCCTTAAAAGCTCGTTAGTCAGGCTTTAATTGTCACTCCTCGGCATTTTGCATATCGCCTTGGTGACTGTGATTTATTCGCTAGCGATCAAAGGGGATGGTGGGGGGACGCGCAGTGTGTTGATGCGCGCTAAGTGTGTGTGCGGGTTTGTGTGTTAAAGTCAATGAGGTGCAGGGGTTTGAGCTAAATAGATGTTAGGGGGAGGGGCAGGATGCGATTGGATGGGAGGAACTTAAATGAGCAGTTAAATCAGCCATTTAGGTGGCCTGTTGCCTGTGTGTGTGTGTGTGTGTGTGTGTGTCGGTGTCTGTGTGTGTGTGTGTGTGTGTGTGTGTGTGTGTGTGTGAGAGAGAGAGAGAGAGAGAGGAGAGAGACGGAAAAAGAGACATTGTTATAAAAGACATCTGTATCTAGTCCTCTGTGTGCTTTCTTTCTTTCTTTCTTTCTTTCTTTCATCATTCATATCTGTTCAGTTCCTGCGTGATGTGTCTAGAGAGGAATCTACCTCAAGTGTGATGATCTTGAGAAAGAGACGGAGAGGAAGAGACCACCCAGCTGCTCTCGTCCTCTCCCCTCCCCCTGTCTCTTTATCCACAGGAAGAAGAGATATTGCTTTTTCTCTGTCTTTTTCACTCCTCCCTTCTCTCTCCCCCTTTCACACATACACACACAGACGCGCACACAGACGCACACACATGTGTTAGGTTGATTTGAGACGCTCTCAGATCCTTTGGAGAGGCTTGTTGGAAGGAAGTAAGGAGGGAGGGAGGGATAGAGGGAGGAGCAGCCTCAGTGGGCTGCACATTTCTGTTGTGTATCTCGACAACACTGACACCAGACAAAACCACCACCGACCATCTCTCTGCCCACCAAAACAAAGCAGTGTGTGCGTGCGTGCGTGTGTGTGTGCGCGTGTGTGCTTGCGTGTGTGTGTGTCTTCAAGGAGAAATGCCATAATCTAATCAAAACAAAGTGTTGTAGCTTGGGGCGTATCAGATTTTTTAATATTTTTCATTTTGTATTGTTTAATAACATCTCTGTTTAGTTGAGCTACATGTTACATGATGAAACGCTTCCATTCCGAGGAGCGTCCATGCTGGGTTGCACAAAACATCATTTCATCAATCTGTATTGTGTAGTTGTGTACAGACCTTAATAGTCTTATAGACTCCGGAACAGAACAACAAAACATCTTCCTGTGATGCATCTCAGCTTGTCCGTGCTTGCTGAATAGATAAAGCCGTGCTAGCCTTCCACGCATGGAATGTCGTCACTTGCAAAACATGAACAGGGGCTTAAATGAAGAAAATGAAACAACGTGGTGTTTATCAGGACTACTTCACTGTACAAGATTTCGGTAAGGATCTCCGCTGCTGTTCAACACAGAGCACGCATTGTGTACACATAGTTTATTTCATTTACTTCAATCTTGACTACAGTTAATAACTTGTTAGATTTATTTACAGTCCCGACTTTTTGTCTTTTGCAAGCATTCCTGACCTTGTTAACTGGTAATTAATCAAAAAAAAACAAAAACTGGCTTAATGCCAGAGACTAGCAGCTACAGATGACCTATAACCAGCTCCCGGTATTTTTTTTGCTGTAATGACGTAACGTGTACACACACAACGTCTCTGGCGACGCCCACTTCTTTTGATTTGAGTCAGTGTCGCTGCGGTAATACCCTGATCACATGCCCTGGTTTAGCTTAGACCCCTCCAAACCACGAGCAATACCATCATCATATCGATAGTTAGGGAGCACGATAGGACAATGGTATCTTGCATATGATCTAACAAGCCTATCCTGAGATATTTTGCTAAAAAATTTACCACAGATTTATTCAGATTGCCTAGCATCTTGGGAAGGAACTACAGTCTAATTGGTTACAGTGACATCGGAGGCATGAAGTTATGTTCTGCACAGATGCAAACAGTTGTTTCACAGACTGGAGTACTGTACTCTAGGCCAGGTTGTGCTATAAGCAAGATGACCATGACTATCAAAATACTCAGTGATGCAGAACTAAGAACAGTGAACAAAAAACACTACGGTGTGAATTAACAGCACAAGGCCATAATATTACACTACATAATATTACACTACACTTTACCATCAATGCACACTTAAACAAATCCGCGCTGAGTCAAAACAAAGATGCTAGCCAGACTGTTTTTTTTTTGGCGTGTTTAATTCCTTTGATTATAGTCATAAATGTATTGTGCATGGTCATTGCAAGGTCAATCCCCTTTTCCGGGAACATGACAAATCAAATATTTGCTTATTTCCTCTGAGCACTAGAGCTGCTGAAATGACCAAGAAGCACATCCCTAGCAGCTAGATTGTAATCTTGAGCATTTTGCGATAGCCGGAAATCACTCCCATGACAAGAATGTCCAGGTCATTTGTCCACGTCTAGTTTATGGCTCCTTATTTACAACAGTTTATGATGTGTTTCAGTACTGAGAAATACGATGCTATTGTCTGTAGTGACTCAGTTCACATCCGTACACAGTTCTTAATTGACAGTGTTTTTCTCCTCCATAATATTGTTTTTCTTTTGTCTGTTCACACGGGGCTTCTGGTCAATTCTCTCCCCAGAATTTTGTTGACATAGCCTTATATAAGCCTACTGAATGATGAAAGACTGTTGTTGCACTGAGCGTTTTATACTTCCACGGTAGAGGCTGCATGGGCGTTTGTTTACCAAGGGTCTCTAATCCACTCCGAGTAAAATTGAGGAGTCCTTCCTTTTAGAGGTGTGCTAAAGCTCAGGGGTTAGGGTTCTCTACTAGTGAGCAGAAGGTTGTGAGTTTAAATCCTAGGACTGCCATAGAGCCACCCTCGAGGGAAGGCCCTTAACCCTCAACTGCTGAGCTTTATGCTTGGATTATAGATATAGTTATAGTTAAATGAGTAAATGTGAAGTACTACATGGTTGTGTAGTGCTGAATTGTTCAGCTTGTCCAGGTTTCTCTGTGTATTTAATGGTTGTGCAGTCTCAGTATTAATATACATCTTGACTACAGAAGATGTGTAGAAAATAAATTTTTCCCCCGTATTCAAGAATAACACCAATGCTTATATTATTATTGTAAATTAGCTGTGCCAAGTACCAAAACGCACTGACTGGGAAGATGCACTTATATGGCAGTGTGCCACAGAGGCGCCAATATTTACATTTAAACCTAACATTTATGATTTTAGACTACTTCATACAGCAACAAATAGGAAGTAGTCTTACGTTTTCTGCTTTTTCAGAAAAATCAGTGGTCAGTCCAAAAGAAAAGCCGGTTCTCAGACATGAAAGACGCGAATGCTAGCAGTTACTTTCGCTTTGTGCTGATCTAGGCGAACATTGACCTGTGAATTCATGATCCTCATGGATCGTCTTGTGAGCCAGTAGAAAACCAAGTGGGTGGAGACTGTCGTCTCTTTGGTTTTTAAGAAGAAAATGGATGAGCTGCTTATTATTAAGTAGCATTCACACCAGACTTTTGCTTTGCTGTTTTCTTACCATTACTTGGCACATATCTGAAAAGAAAATAGTCGTCTTGTCTCATTCTTCTTTTTTTTTTTCCTTCTACCTACTAGGATTTTCTTAGCTATGTTGGCACCACTGATCACTACCATGATGAGGAAATGTGAAACTGTTACCATTATGCTATATTGATACAGATGATTATTTCCACAGACTACTTTTGAAGAACCAACACACCAAAATACGAGACCTGCCAGGAAAAAAAGTACAACATCCACCAAATCTTATTATGCTGTATACTATGATATTGGGTTATACCATTATCATACCATGAATTTCCATCTCTTACGGTAACAGTGTTATGTGGTATGGTTGATATGTGACATGTTAAGGAAGCAGTTAGTAATTTTCAGCGCTCTCTGTCGCCTGTGAGGCAAATTGCAATTCCAGTCCAAATATTGACCCCCCACTCTCTCTACCATATAGTCTCAGCCTCAGATGCTTTGCCCATGGCCCATGGCCCATCTTGTATTTTTGTACACTTTTCTGGCCACAAGCTTCAGAATCCTGCTTGTTGCAATATGACTGACTAGCCACACTTTGGTGCAATAGCTACCACAGGGGGAAAAAACTATTAAACACTGCGACACAACAAGCTTTTCGGAGCAAGATTAGAAAACATTAATGACTAGTTATTAGAGTTTGAGACAATTGGTAGCACATGGTTGCTTGTTCCTGTGAAAGTTGGTGGTTCTTGGCCACATAAATACTAGACTTTATAGGGATAACTGGTCAAGATTGAGAGGCTTTATACTTTGAGTTATTTGAAACAAACGTCTATGTGTTGGTAGTCCAATACCACACCAGTAGTCGCAGTGAAAGAGGCATGACCTCTGTATCAGTCAGTCCTAGGAGGCATAGCCTACCACTATTCAAAGCTAACCCCCCTTTTGATGAAGTTAAAACTGTTCATATAATACTGAATTTCCCTGTATTGCACAGCAGATAATTTACTTGTATAAAATTGATCTTATCTTATGTAACTTGCAATTTTATATTTGTATTGTTATGTCTTTGTATTTGTACTGTATTTGTTTTTATTAATACAAAAAAAAATGTATACTGATGTGATTATGGCTTGGCACTTTGTTGCAAAAATAGTTTCCCCTGGAGGGACAATAAAGTTGAAGCTGAGTCTAGTTGAGCATTCTTTAACAATATAACAGCTCAGAATGTTTCTGTATTGAATAGTTTCTTACTTGCAATTTACTCGATCACATTTTGACATATGTGGCTAGTGTCTCAGAAGGAGAGATGTGTTCCTGTTGTACAATTTAGGACAAGTTGTAGGCTTTTGTGCCGTACACAATCACAACGAAGTTAATGCGTTATAGTCACAGTGCCTTAGTGCATTTGGACAACAAATGCGCACAGTGAGAGCGGCTGCATGGGGCAGCACTGGTCTACATGTAGCCTGATGGCCAGGTTGTGCTCTGTGTGCGTGTGCTTGTGTGTGCGAGCGCGCGTGTACACGCTGCCACACACTCTTCTTTGTCCACACTCTAACACTGACAGATGGAGAGACCATGTGGATCATGGCAGAGTAGGGAGTGTAGATGGAAAAAGGGAAGAGTGTGTGTGTGTGTGTGCGCGCGCGTGTGAATGCACATGGAGACATATGGTACCCAGGAAAGAGAAGGTTGCAGAGGGTGTCTGCCTGGCTTGTGTGTGTATCTCATCAGTCCCATCTCGCACACTAAGAAACACTGGCCCGGACTGGATCACACTCAATATGTGTGTGTCCACTTGCAGTTCTATAACTGGCATGCACTCCTGTGTCAAGGGTGTAACTGTGTGGTGTTGTTGTGTGTGTGTTTGTGTGTGTGTGTGTAGGCCAGGCTTGGATGACACGGGTGTGTTTAGTATGCGGGGACCAGGTTGCTGTTACTGGCAGACGGCTATGAAGCCGATGTCGAGCCACACCACAGAATAAAAATGATCTCTCTCTCTCTCTCTCTCTCTCTCTCTCTCTCTCTCTCCACTTCCAGTGAGGAGATGCCTCACGAACAAGGGAGCGAGGGAGAGAGAGAAACTTTGGCGCCCTCAGCCCCTCTGTGTTGCCATAGATACCATGGCCCACAGCACCTTGCTGCCTAAATAAATGGCAGCCACAAGACAGGGAAGCGTGCGTGTGTGTGTGTGTGTGTGCGTGCACGCCTCAGGAGTTAGAGAGCTGGTAGAGAACACATAACAGATGAGCTGCAGTCTTTGTTTTGATGTCTGTGGAGCTGTAACGGAACGGAGGGCAGAGGAAAGAATCTGTAAATGTTTTTATCTGCATTCTTTCATCGCCTGTGCATTTCAGCTTGGACACATAAAATAATGTGATGACTTCACTCAGACATTGAGTTTAGGCATGTGTCAATATTTAATTTTTCTGTCACAAATGAGATACACCATGGTTTATGCTATTATTATCGTGAAACTGGTACATTAATGAAAATATTACTCAGGCGGAGCAGTTTAAGTGACAGATCTGTCGGCCATGTTTATCAGACTTTAATGGAGCAGAAAGCAAAAGAATGCGTGCAAGGCTGTTGTCAAATATGGCCAAAAGTTGTTTGAGAAGACATCAGTGATTACATTGCCTTTCAAATGGAATACAAAGGTAGTGACAACAAGTTGTCCACAAAATGTCCTGGTGTCTGTTGAGGACTGCGATTTATCGTGTACATGGTTGTAGCAACATGGTGAGTACTTGCAAGTGACTAGGGGTGGGCGATATGACAAAATATCATATCACGGTTCTCAAAGATTTCTGTGACACACGATAGGCTCGGTGATGTTCATTTTTCCCTGTTTGAGATTTTACATTTTAAAAATTGCAATAAACAATTATCTAGAACTAAAAAAAAAAACAAACAGGAAAACAAGCGTTTCCACCATTTCAGGTTTAAGAAGAGTAGGAGAGGCGTAATATTACCAGTCGAAAACTCAGCTGGTGGATTTTTAAGTGATTCTATAGTAATGCAAAAAACAAAACAAACAAAAAAAAAAAAACAATGTAGTAGCACATTTTGTCTAAAAGGCTTTATGGTTAATACTCTGGGTTACTGATCAGAAGTTTTGGGGTTTCAAGCCCCAGCACTGGCAAGCTGCCACTGTGGGGCCCTTAACTGTATCTGCTCCAGGGGCCCCATATCATGGCTGACCCCGCTCTGACTTCCTGACCTAAGATATGCAAAGAGAAGAATTTCAATATACTATAATGTATACATGACAAATGAAGGCTTCTTCGTCAAATGTCCACATGGCTGACAGTTTCACAGTTCTGGTCTCAACGTCTGAAAGTAAAAAAAAAAAACCTAATTTATATCACCATTAATTGTAAAACATTCTGTTTGACAGTGCATCATTACATTGTAGGCATATTTATTCTTTTTGGTCAAAAAAAAAAAATTTTGTCTTTTTTTTCCCCCTCTTTCGGCTGAAAACTGAAAGTGCCGCAGTTTCAGTTAATGCCAGGAAACTCCTGTGCAGCTCATTTCAGTTTTAGGTCTTGATTGGCTCGTCTATTTTATTGAGGAGAAACAGACTGCTCTTTTGGCATATTTGTGAGTGAGAAGTCATGCTACTGTACTCTGTTAATTCGCAGAGCTCCTGAACTCCTGTCTAGAGAAAGCATCACACGATATGGTGGCAGTGTAACTGTGTACAGACGATAAAACTGTTACACAATATGTACCACGATATATAGGTTTGCTACGAAACTTCCAGCACTGTAGTGTTGCCTTACAAAAATATGAAATATGCTTCTATTTATTTATTGTACACAAAATAAAGCATTTACTAAATCATAAATTAGCAACTATTTAATTACTAGTTATATTTCATAATTATCTATGTATTAAAACATCTGTAAAATGCTTAATATTTTACAATTTTAAAGATTCAAAATAGTATATAAAGTTAACATCTAATCACTTGCTTTTAGTCTGAGATTGTATGTTATTTAAAAAAAAAAAAAAAAAAGGTTCTAAAAAAGGTTTCGATTTGAAAAGCGTATTGTGACATAATCTATCATGATAATGATATTATACTGTCATGTTGCCCAGCCTCGGCGGAAACACTGACAAAACTGAGTGAAATCCAGGACAGTGCAACGCAAAGCTGTCATATAACTCTACCACTGGGAGGAAATGGGAGAATCTGGAGGAATCCCACACAGACAAAGGGAGAACATGTACACAGACTCCTCACAGATAGTAAGCCGAGCTCAGGATCTAACTGGGGTTGAGATGTCATAATACACAAAATGCACATTCTTAACTGAGATGTTCACGGATAAAGAAAGTCATGGTCATGCATTGTGTATTTGCAGCCTCCGGTGTTCTGTGTGCAGTTCCTGGACCTTTTCTTCCCGGCTAAAAGGCTTGCTGAGCTGATGGTCCTGTGCGCCTTTCTGTGTTCCAGTGTGCTGTTCTTGTTTTCTTTCTCTTTCTTCTCTTCTCCTACATCGGCCTCTACATTCCTGTCCACCCCCAACACGTGTACATCCAACACCTGGGTCCTCACCTCCTCCCAACAAAAACACAGCTGCCCCTCTCCATATGGCTGAGGCGTAGTAACAACACACACACACACACACTGTCTATATGAGCTTTTCCTGCTTTCGGTGCTGCCACCACTTGAACCCTGAGGCTCGAGTGACTAGCTGACAGTACACACTCATAAACACGTCCTCACACACACTTGTCACTTTGTTCTCTGTGCTGACACATTGACTTAAGAGCGTGTCGGTGTCACACTACGGTGTCACATCTCTCTATCTGTGTGTAAGAATATGTATTGTGGAATTATATATATAAAACTGTCAAACACTCATGACATTACAGAGCAACCAGTGTAACATGGGGGAAAAGGAAAAACAGAGCGAGGGGGTTTAAGGAGGTGGATGAATTGTCTTAAAGAGACGCTCGCTCTCAAAACACTTACTGACAAACGAATAGGAGTGTGTGAGAGCGGGAGAGAGAGAGTGTGAGGGCGATGAGTTAAGAAGCTTTGAGGAGGATTAGGTGCAGAATTTAACTTTTTTTTTCGTAGCCCGAGATGTCTTCTTGGGGCAATTTGCCCTGAACGCTGCAACATGGTTAATCCCTTCTTAAAAGAGCATAATCCAAGCAACTCTGCTACCTGATCCACAGCACGGCGAGTGAGTGTGAGTGAGCAGTGCCACTGATGTTTCCACCTACA
>CM075005.1:6733566-6765642 GCA_037576675.1 Pangasius sanitwongsei | reverse complement strand
CCAAGCAACTCTGCTACCTGATCCACAGCACGGCGAGTGAGTGTGAGTGAGCAGTGCCACTGATGTTTCCACCTACAGACACACACGCACACACACACACATGCACACACAAACTGTAGCTCAACTTGCTCAGTCTTTGAGTTATTGTTCTAAGTCTTAACCTACTTGATTTAGCAATGCCACCATAGTTTAAAACACACACACACACACACACTCACATACACAGAAATAATTCACTAGTGTCAAAGTGTCCACACGCCAGCTTGGAAGATCCATAGATCTAGATCTTTTAGCAAACCAGGAAATGATCTCTGATACCTAGGAAGCCACATTCTACAGCAATTGAGCTACTACCTTCTTCAGTATTTAGCCTTCAGCATTAAAAAAAATGCAAGATTTCATATATGGAAATATGGAAAGAATATTAGTATTTAAGTAAGCACACCTTATGCATCTTCATCTCCTCCTTCAGCAGTATTGCATGAAAGTGTCTAGTCAGAATATGGAGGCCAGTCCTGAGCTTAAAGAGACAAAACCTTCCCGAAGGACTTGTATATCAATATTCATAACTATTGTGATATATTCAGTTAAAATTCTGAGTTCACTTTTTAGTTTAGGTTTCTGTCATTAACATGTTGGTTCTCATGTTCTCACTTGTTAATAGTTTCCTACATTACCCACAATGCTGTTTTTTTTTTTTTTTTTTAATCTGCTGATAGTTGGGCCAGTGAGCTTCGCTTCATCTCTACATAAAGAGAAACTCCTTTAGTTTATCCATAAAAAAATAATAATAATAAAAATAAAAATAATCGCCATGCTTGTCCGATCACTAGCTAGTCGAGTTAGCCACGCCCCCTAACTCAGCATTGCATTCTGGAACTTTGAATCCATCTTTTGTTGTCTTCACTACTTCACTGTTGTTGGTGGTGTTTTTTTTTTTTTCTTCTTTTCTATAATCTCATGTTGAACATCATTGAAGCTCTTGCATTTTTCGGACCTACTTTTTTTGTCAGTCGAAATATCCACAGCACATGGCATGTCATAGCTCTGTCTTTTGACTCACTTTGCTTCTTACAGGTCAGTTTAGCAGCTCACATCTACAAAAAATGCTACGACCGAGATGAGCTGACTCAAAATCAAGCTGCTTTCTAGCTGTGCTACAGTTCGCTTGGAAGCAGACCAAGATCACCTCACTCAGATGCTCTCGGCCTGGTTGTTTTGGTCTGCACTCGAATGTGATTGCTGTGTTGTCACCTGACTAAACGAACCACACAGAGGAGGGAAAACACCAGGGTTCGATTGAAACGGACTAAACACTCTCAGAAAATCTGATTTAATGTTCTTAGAAACAAAAGTTTATAAACTCTCCAGAAATGAGAGCAATGTTTATTATTCTCATTCCTTTTACTCACTTGATTTTGTGTGTGTGTGTGTGTGTGTGTGTGCGTGCGTGCGTGCGTGTGCATGTGCGTGTGTGCACATTCAGAATCTGGATTTTCCTCTGTTACATACTCATTGGTCCCTGTCCTGACAGGTGTGTGTGTGGGTGTGTGTGTGGGTGTGTGTGTGTGGGTGTGGGTGTGGGTGTGGGTGTGTCTGTGTGCGCGTTTGAGTGAGTGAGTGTGATTTGAAGTGCTTTCTTGCTACAGACGTTGACTCAGAGCAAGAGAGCAAACAGGAGATCTATCAGCACCAAGTATCTACTGTGCTTAGATGGTGTTTATTTAGGATTGTGTCTAAATGTGTGTGTGTGTGTGTGTGTGTGTGTGTGTGTGAGAGAGAGAGAGAGAGAGAGAGAGAGAGAGAGAAAGAGGTTAAGATGGGCACTTGTTGCTAATAAATTTGGTTTAGATAATTATTTTTCCTGTGTAACAGTTAGGCGTGTGACAAGGTTCTGACTCTAATCTCTCAAAACAGTTATGAAGGACACTAGAAGGATAATTAGAATTTGTTATTTAGCAATACAGAAGCAAACCATTTTTTAAAAATCTTACCTGTGTTTTTATTTGATCTTTATCTGACGTACAGTGGTTGATGCTTACAATTTTGTTTGAGGTTAAAATGCTGATAATTATGTTTACTTGAAACCTGATAATCCAAAATTAATCTGATTACTAGCTTCAGTAAAATAAGCTTGTGTGAGGTGTGACCGAGTGAGGTGGATAAAGCATCTCTAATCTGTTACACAGAAGAGTAACTGCTGTGTAAACATCTGGATCTCTTTTCATTTCAAAATTATAGTAAAAAAGATAAAAAATTATAGTGTAAGCCATTGTGTATTACGAAGTTGAAAAAAAAAAAAACAGTGTGGACTTCTGGTCTGGAATGTTTGTTTGCATTTGGATTGGCTTGATCTCTTGTCCATCATTTTATAGACACACCTCCAATGCCTATTCACATCCTCATAAGTCATTATGAGGAGAAGTTGCATGGCTTCAGAGTTGTAACTTGGCTTTCAAGCACTTGTGATGTCATGACATTCCTTGCTAATGCTAACTCTAGTTAGCAGGCTAGCTCTAGTTGAACCACCATAAGTTTTGGGGGCGGAGCTTTGTGTACATGGGTGGAAATGGGAGCAGGCTCAATGAGTAAAAAAAAATAATAATAATAATAAATAATAATAATAATTCAAATCTTATTCAACTCTACCCATTTACCTGGTGGAGACCTTTTCCTTATAAATCTTACCTAATGCACCTTTAAGAGATTGATTATTTTTTCTGCTGTCTTCTGAGTTCAGTGGCTGAAAGAAGGTGATGTAGAGAAAACTAAATGTAATACTTCGTTATTCAGTATAGTTTTTAAATCTACAGCTTAGCTCTGCCTCCAACACAATTCACCCTGTCACATTTTGACTCAGACTTTGTAAGTAAATTTGTTGAATTAAGCTGATTAAGCTGATCTCCTTAATTAGAAGCTGATTCAGTGTCTGATTGTGTTGAGTTGCTCTTGTTTGTGTGAGCCCTTCTGTCCATGAGCCTTTATAAACCGCTGACCTCAGTGTGTTGAGTCTCTGCTCAGTGTCTGTGGAAGAGGAGGGAGTTTGTTCCTGTCTTTTCTCTGTCTGTCTTTCTCTCACTCTCTCTTTCTCCATGTAACCTGACCAGAATGTCTCACAGCTTTGCTATCCACCCACTCGTCATCGCCTGAAGACTCAAGGAGAGGGAGAGGGAACATACAGAAAGTCATGGAAGGTGTGTGTGTGTGTGTGTGTGTGTGTGTGCGCGTGTGTGTGCGCGTGCGCGTGCGTGTGTGTTTAATATTGAGGAGGTGTGGTCGCTTAGTCCTCTACTCTGTCATTAGAGCACACTATGAGTACTGCGGCATCTCTTGTTCCCTCTCTCTCTCTCTCTCTCTCTCTCTCTCTCTCTCTCTGTGTGTGTCTCTCTCACTCGCGCACGCACTCACACACACACACACACACACACTGTCATATATACCAGCTTTCACTGACATTAAAATTCAGTACTGATGAAGATAATAGATATTTCCATGGCGGCCTTTTGGCGAGATCAGGATTTTAGCTTTCTGACATTTTAAGCATGAATATGGATGATAATGGAGCTAATTGAACAGCTCCGGTGGCCTCACTATGAAAATGAACATTAAGTGCTTTCTTCACTTCCAGACAACAAATCAGAGTCGGTGAAACTAATGCCTGTTTTTGCCTTACGTGATCTCCCTGTCTCACTTTTTTTTTTCCCCAGTAGTTCCTATATGATATGATATACTTTACCATGATGTCAGCCCAATTACCTGAAGAACACTTCATCCTCTCATTGGCCCTCGGCCTGTTTCAGCCAAACAGTCCGTCAGTGCTGATGTAATAGACAGGAAACAGTCATGCTAGCTAGTTTTTGTTTCCGTAGCTGCTCCAGTCAGACATGGCAATACCCGCCTCATTATTCTTAGCATGCTTTATCACTGTAGTGGCGGGTTTGGTGGAAGCCAACTTTGCTATCGGGCACACCAGCGGGCACCTATCAGGGGGGACCTATTGTCCTCAGGCAGTGATAAGGACGCCTCGAACAGGCCATGTGCTTTTATCTATCACCACCACTCTGTTTGTGTAAAGAGATGTAATTCTGAGGAGGGTTAGCAAGACATTGCTCTGTTCCCTTTATAGGAACAGTGCTTATGTGGTATTAATAACAAGTTGCCAGTTTATCAGGTCCACTTACCATATACAGTCAGATCCAGAAATGTTAGCACCCTTGGAAAAGGTGGGCAAAAAAGATTGGGGGAAAAATGTCTTTGTGGTTAATTAACTTAATCTTCATTCATTCATTCATTCATTCATTCATCTTTAGTCACAGCTCTATCCTGTTCATGGTCGTCGGTGGATTCGGAACCTGTCCCAGGAAAACTGGGCACAAGACAGGAATACGCCCTGCATGGGACACCAGTCATCTCGGGATGCCATAGACACACACATTCTCACACTCATTCACATTTTGGGGCAATTTAGCAGGGCCACTTAAAAGCATAGTTTCTGAAAATTTAAGAGAAATCTGCTTTAGTTGAAGTAAATTTATTCTAACCAAAAAAACCCCTTAAAATATTTTTTTCATAAAACCACATTATTAGCACTCCTGCATTTATTACTGTGTGAAACCTCCCTTTGCCAGCGTTACAGCACTGAGTCTTCCTCTATAATGCTTGATGAAATTGGAAAAAAAAAAAACAGCAAGGAATCTGAGAGCGCTCCTAAGTACAAAACCTCTCCCAGATCCTCCTCTTCAGCTCACAGGTTTTCACTGGGGTTTAGTTCAGAAGACTGGGATGGCCAAAAGCTTGAATTTGTGGTCCTTCCACTATTTATGTGGATTTAGACATGTTGTTTGATCATCATGTCCTGCTGGAAGATCCAACCATGAACCAGTTGTAACTTCTTGGCAGGGGCAGTCTTTCATTTTAAAATCTCCTGGTACTTCATGGAGTACATAATGTCATGTATCCTACCTAACAAGGTCCCCAGAATCTTTGCAGGAAAAACAGCCAGACAGCATCACAGATACTCGCTCCATCATACTTAGCATTGGGGAGTAGGTTCTTTTCTTTATTACCATCTTTTTTGTTGTTGTTCTCACCGAGTTTGTTGCCAGAAAGCTCTATTTTTTGTCTCATGTGACCATAGAACCCAGTCGTAGTCAAAGTTCCAGTATTGTCTAGTTGACCAGCGTTTATATTTGTGGTTAGATGAAAGACAAGTCTTTCTTCTGGTACGGCTTCCACATAGTTAGTTGACATGGAGCTGGAGTCTATTTGTACATTTGGAGACTCTGTGACCCCAAAATGTTACCATCTTCTGTAAATCTCCAACCATGATCCCTGGAGAAAAGTTTTGCCTCTTTGTCAGTTCTGCTCACTGTGTGCGGGGGCAAAATACACTTGCATTCTCTTCCAGGTAGGTCATTAGAGCGTCGGTTCTTATTTTTTGTCTTGACAGTTGATATGGGCATTCTCAGGCATGTAGCTATATTTAATATCCACTGCCTAATTTATGAAGTTCGACCCACTTCATTACCGTATTCTCTAATCTTTCCCATGTTGCTGAATGACTAAGGAATTTGGACTTTGTCTCGCCTCATATTTCTAACCCAGTGAAACAGAGAAACAGGAAACGAGTGATGAAGCGTTCCTGAACTCAGATGATCTTAAAGAAGTAAAATATAAATGGGAGCATTCTTTCAGTTACCTTTTGTTCCTAAAATGTATAGGGGTGCCAATAATTGTGTGGTTTTGCTTAGAACAGGGTATATTTACTTCAGGTAAAAGCTGAGATGTCTCTCATATTTGCAGTGTAAGAGTAAACAAATTCGGACATTTTTTCATAACCATTTTTACTCATCTTTAGTAAGGGTGCCAATAATTCTGGAGATCACTGTAGGTGCACTTTGTACCTGTAGAATTATAGTGTAACTGAAAATACTATGTCAGTGTCAGTAGTGAAAAATGAAGAAAAGCTTTCTACAAGAAGGTGAGTCCAAACTTTTGACTGGTAGTTTATGTGATATAAAGCAGTATGTAGCGGCACTGCCAATGTCAGCACTTTCTTTTCATTTCTTTCTTTCATTTTAATTGAAATTAGATTTAATCTTTGGATGAAAACGTGGTTAGTGTTGTGTAACATTACTAATGGGTCGAGCTAGAGTTCTCTCAGCTCACTGGATTAAAGAGCAAAAGCAGGGACAGAAAATGAATCTGATACTCACGCCCATCATACTGGACTGGGTTTGAGATGCAGGAGCTGGAGGAGGATCGAGGCTCTCAGGTGCGTGTGTGTGCGCGCATGCGTGTGTGTGTATGTGTGCGCATGCGTGTGTGTGTGTGTGTGTGCGCGCATGTGTGTGTGCGCATGCGTGTCTTTGTGGATGTTTCTCCTGGCTCTCCCAATCTTTCTCCTCCAGTATACAGCTTTATATTTCCCAACCATCCTGACTCTCGTACACACACACACACACACACACACATGCACACACACACGCTCGCACACACACCTCCTAGCCAGTGAGGCTTACCGGAGCCAACGATAATTCACTTTGCACACTAACTTTCAATTTGGCTCCTGCTCCTCGCACCCCTCTGCACACACCCCCTACCCCCTTCTCGCAGGCGCTCTGCTGTGTCTATCACAGACCCGCCGTGCTTCAAGGCTAAATTGAATCACTGCCTGCTTGTGTGTGTGTGTGTGTGTGTGTGTGTGCGCACATGAGTGTGTGTTGGTGTGTGTGTGCACGAGTGTGTGTGTGTGTGTGTTTCTGCATGCACCATTCAACATCATGTGGTCTTAAGTCTAGACTTCTAGCCTTCTTAATTATGAAGGAAGAATACCATCATCAACTGTCTTCCTTCTCTCTCTCTCTCTCTCTCTATCTCTCTCTCTCGGTTTGCCTCTCTTCTCTCGCTTTCTCTTTCTTGGTCTCTCTCCCTCGATTTGTCTCTCTTCTCTCACCGTCTCTTTCTCTATGTCTTTCTTTCTTTCTCTTGGTCTCTCTCTCTCTCTTTCTCTCTCTTGCTCATTCTCTCTCTTTTGGTTTGCCTCTCTTCTCTTGCTGTCTCTTTCCTGGTCTCTCTCCCTCGTTTTGTCTCTCTTCTCTCACTGTCTCTTTCTTGCTGTCTCTCTTTCTCTTGGCCTCTCTTTCTCTCTCTCTTGGTCTCTTGTTTAAGTGGAAACAGGCAGAAATGATACATTACCACTAATGAATTGATTCAATTGGGTATAATAGGCTCATTTATCTATCAAAGAAAAGCCAATTCATGTTGAGAGAGAGGGAGAGAGAGAGAGAGAGAGAGAGAAAGGACAACAGTCCAAATATGGCCACCATCTCGATTGCAGAAATACGGAGACAAATAAAAGAAGAGATGTTTAACAGAGAGACAAAGGGAGACATGGAGACCGAGGGGAAAGGCGGGGGGGATTATATGTAATAAAAGAGGAGTGTGTGTGAGTGTGTGTGTGAGAGAGAGAGAGCGGTCAAGTGAGACAGGGAGGGTGAGAGAGTGAAAAAAAAAAAAAAAAAAATCAGTCCACCATGTGGATCTGCCTGTTTCTTCCACTGTGTCACCTTTTGTCTGTGTCACGCAGTGAGTAAAAACTCAAGCATGTGTGTGTTAGTGGAAGTGAAGATCTCTTTCCATTCCTCACTCTCTTCGTCTAACAGATTGTATGAATATGTTAATATTTTATAGTTCTACTGCACTCAATTTAATTTATTTCCCATTTGAAATGAAGAAGTGTATCAACTCGTTCATCAATCAGTGTCTTAAATGGGTTTATTGGTGCTACACCTGTCAGAACTATTTTCACTGTTGAAACACGATTACATTTTCATAATATCTATGTACTCAAAGGCAGCGTCCAAATGTTTAAAATCCCATGTTCTACTTTTACTTGCCTAATGGAAGTCTATTGAAATGTTTCCTAATCTTTTTGGCCAGCAAACGTTGTGTGACTTGACGTAGAACAATAGCTCGGAATAAATGCATGCCATTTATAGTGTACTTTATTTTTCCCATGTGTTTACTTTTTCATATATGAAAAAGAACTTGCTGTTTATCAGAGTATGTTACACCTGATGCAGTCAGCATATCTTGTGAATATTAAGTTGCTTGGGGTCCAGTCGTACTGTGCTTCAAAATGATTTCTGTGTAAAGACGAATTGAAGATGTTGATTTTATACATGGATCCTACAAAATAAGAAATGTCACATCTTGCTAAATAGCAGCAAAATATTGCTGTGGCAAAATAAACAAAAACATTTGTGTATCATAATTTGTGATAAAATTATATTAACACAGTAGGAGTTATTTTTTAATTGCTTAATAATAATTTAGGTGATACGAACACAGAGTGTAGCGCAAGTGCTAATGTTCACTCTTTTTGTGGCAATTTTATTTCTAATTCTTTTTTTATTACAAGATGATCTGAAGTAAAACATGAAAAAACAGCGCAGTTTTCGATGTGCATCACACACCCTGATAACCGTCTGTCATAAAAAATGTATCTTTAGACCCCTTTCAAGCATTTCCTATAGAGCAGTGATGGTGACATTTGCCTCTTTAACCCTTAATAAAATGAAATACCCCATTTCAGCCCACCAGCCCACCCCAGGGCTTCACTGCTCATCCCTGACCCAATGGAGCTCTTTGTTGACCCGCATGTGTGTGACAGGCTGGAACACACTGATAAACGTTGTAGAGGGAGTGAGATAGCCATCCAGAGGGGGATGATAACACAAGAGATGACCAGAGAAAGAAAGAAAAATAGCACTCCTCCGTGGCTCATGAGTGGTCCAATGGGGAGAAGGAGAGATGCTGGACATGGGCCGGGTGGGATTAGACAGAAAAAAAACAAAAAAAAGAGAGAGGTGGAGAATAAGTATACAGAGATAAACACTATGCTGCCTTCAGATTTTATATTTCGGTAGCGTATACATCACCTGAGCATGTGTAAGCTGAATGACAAACCATATCTTACTGGAAGATGAGCTTAATTGGTATACAAGATGATTATCTGTTTTAAGAAAAAAGGACCAGGTGTCATTTTCTACCTTGTACTAAACCTCTTTTTAAAGCTCGCTGTAAAAGGGTGTGAATATATTTTGAAATTAATTGTACACTTGAAAAATTAGCATGTCTGTGTTGTCACATTTTTCCAGTTCTGAAATTCAGCTGGTTCCTTTTTTTCCTCCATCTGTCGGTCCATTATGAAGGTATTACAAAGGGCTTACACAGGTTTTGAGTGATCAGTTAAAAATAATAAGGGAAAAAAAAAACATTAAAAATAATAACAAATAAAAACAGGAACAGCACAGCTTGGGTTGTTTGTGTCACTGTTTTTCTGGGTGTGACAAATTACATTATGCATGAACTTGTAGAAAGAGAAAATTGACTTTCCTGAACATTTTGTGCCTGAATTTGTGCTTTTTTTTTTTTTATTCAAAATTGGTTGAAATTTGATTTGATGGCATGCCATGGGATACGCCAATAATCTGAAGCAGCTCAGATGCTGCTTGTACTGTTTTCTTTTCTAGGTTGTCAGTGTTTTGTTTTCTAGGTTGTCAAGAATTGTAGCATATCAGTTTGATTAAAGCTATATAGATAGGCCAAATGACATCAACCAAGATTGGCTCCACCCACTTTACATTCATCGATTATTTACATTTCATACTGCATATTGTGGACGAAAAGTCCAATGTTAACATAATTAGAAAGCAATCATGGATTCAGATCATTGGGCTTCAAGAGCAGCTGCCTACTGCTGTTTGACATGGCTGATTTTTCCTGAGGTTTTGAAGGTTGGTAAGGGTTGATAGGAGTGAGTTGGTTGCTGGAGAGGCAATGGTGTCACTAGACTATCCTGTACCATGACTGGGATCTTGAGCAAGACCCTTAACTCACTGGTCTACTGCTGCATTGGTGCCCAAGAGGTCGTCCTTGTGATTCCTTATGAACATTGGCAATTGCACAGAGCAGCAATACAAATAGACAAATTGAGTATCAAGGGAGACTGCTCTACCAGGGGGCAACATGTGCCCTGTGTCAAATGTTAGAAAACAAATCCTTCTTCACTGAATTCACTTTGCTGCCTTTCTCCATTCCATGATTCCTTGATTTCTCTACTCCTGCTTAGATCTGGTGGCACAGTGGTTAAAGCTTTGGACTACTGATCACTGTCAAGTTGCCATGGTTGGGTGCATGGTTGAGCAAGATCCTTAACCCTCTCCTGTCTCAGCTTTATCCTGTCTCACTTGTAAGTCGCTTTGGATAAAAGCATCAGCCAAATGAACAAATGTAGACCAGCCTGTACATGCTCACTCCCTCTCGATGGAGTGAAGCCAAAGCACACAGTGAAGAGCAAGTGTGGAAAATCAAGAGAGCCCCTAAATCACTGGTTAGATTTTGAATGTGGTCTATAGGTTCCTGTAATGTTCCTGTGCATTAACTTCATGTTCTTGACATGGTATAACTTTTTGAACGAAGTCATACATGCTGAGTGGAAGCACTTAACAAAAAACATATGTATTGCTGATTTACTTATGTATCGGCACTGACTGCTGTTTCTGGCATTGCTTGGGTTTGTTGGTATCTTGAGACTCTGGCTAATCTTCACCAGCGTAAGGATAAGAACTGCTACCAAATGCTATTAATGTAAATGTGTAAGTTAGAAATTACTTGATGTCAAGGTCATCATGTCCTCCTTTGCCATCTGTACACTCAGCCCTTTCCTCTGCTGGAAAACCTCCAAAGAGATTGAAGAGCAGAACACTGAGGCACTGAGCAGCACCAGAATCACTATAGATCACAGCACATAGTGTAGGATGTACTATAAAATGGATGGAAGGATGCATGGCTGAATTTCTTCATTCTCTAGCAGGCTTGCAAGTTGGCGCTCTTCTCGCTGTCCCATGATTTAAGCTATTTCTTCTTCATCCTGATGGATAGAGAGGGAAAGAAAGAAAGAAGGAAAGAGTTCATTCGCTCTATGGATCTAATGATACCACAGAGTTTGTCCAATGAGGCAGAAAATGTGCTTACTTTCAAGGGTGAACATTTCAGTGAATGTAGCGTAGGGCCATGAAACACAAGTCAGGAGTACGCTCAGATTGGAGACCGCTGTGGAAGTGTGGAAAGGTAACGGAGGAATGAGGGAATGGTATTGGGAATTATTGCAGCATTAATTTGAAAGCTGATGTCAATGGACATGCATTGATTCTTTTTTAGGCATGTGGCAGATATCCAGTTATATGTAACAATAAGTAATTCGTCTGTTAAACATATAGAGAGTTTGTGACTGTGCTTTCGTCAGTGGATGTTCTTGGACGTCCACTTCTTGGTTGGTCTGCAACACTTCCAGTCTTTTTGAATTTGTTAATAGGTTTGGCAACAGTGTCGTGTGTGATGTGCTTGCAATGTTTCCTGTTAATATCTATCGCAACCTTGTGATAGCTTCTCGATCCAGCCATGAGAATGATTTCAATATGTTCTTCTTTTGTCAGGCATTCTTAAAGGCTATCTGAGAAAAATATATAATATAAACTAAGTATGAATGGCAGTCTGAATGGGACAACATTTATCTGAGGAACATAAATGAACACAAAAATGCTGCCTACTTATGCAGCCTGCTCCTAAATGGAACCAAATGGTGCTTACAACAATTTGTGTCCCTCAACAATATTTGTGTTTTGTTAACTATTGTGCACTTTGCGAATAAGGCTAAGACATTGAAAACTCTTTGATCTGTCCTATTAGATGAACATTCAAAGGGTCTGTGTAGAAGCCTACCACAAATTGTGTATTAAAGAGATGCTCAAGTAGAACCCTTTTTGCAAACTAAAACTTTAACTATCCAGTGTAACTTGGATGAACCTTTTTTCTGAGAGGGTAACCGTTCTTAGCTCTTGCCTATTCACATTGGAAGATAATCATTTGATTGCTTGAGCTCCAGCCTGAAAGGTGCATCGGATACTTTTGGCATTTTTAAAAAAAAATCTAGACAGCAGTCAGATTCTAATTTAACCATATTCATAGACATTTGAATCATTTTAGCATTGAGTCACGCTTTGATTAAAAAAAGTGAAATCAATTTGAGAAATTCAGCTTGTCCTTGGTTTTGAGTCCAATATCACAGGCACATTTCTTGGACATGTGATGCACATACTTATCGCAATATCTTTACTGTGTGAAATATTTTCAAAAATGGTTTATTCGCATTTGACCCACGTCTGACATTAGCTCCTAGATCATATTTGCTGACGCGCTCAAAGTCAGATTTATTGTTGGAAGGTGATGCCGATCTCCTAGTTTAGCTCACTCTCCAGGGATTCCTGTGTTTATCTAAGCTAGCCATACATCACCTGTCAAGATCCGTCACCCCTAATATTTCTTGGTTCTCCACATAAACGAGAAGCCATTTTTAAACCCAGTTTTCTCCTCCAAATCGCTCATTGGGGATTCGCTGCTTGTGGCCAAAATGGCATCACCTTGGAATACAAGATGACAGTCGCAACTCTAAAAGCGGACTTGCTGATGGTGTGCAGAGACTTGTTTGGGTTAGTGGAACCCCGAGGAGCCAAAATACCAAAACCCACCGTTCCCATTAGGATCCTGAAACCGTATGGGGGTTATTTATCATCGGTGCACAAACATCTCTCATTTTCCTGGGTGGAGGGGGTGGTGTTGTCTTGCCACATCATTTCCTGAGCATGCCCGATGTTAGCGCTGCCCACACTGTGGTCAGCTTTAGCTCCATTTATTTCTGCTGGAAGCGCCTTCACCTCCACAGTCTCATTAGCGGCACCCAGCCCCCATCACCTACTTGATAGTCTGCTCTCAGTAGGCACATAGGTCGTGATGGGCGTATTTATTTGTTTTTGTCCGTTTTGACCTTGACAAGGAGAGAACTGGGTGTGTCTTGGTTGCCGTGTGTCTATGTCTTTGTGTGCGTGTACATTATGACGCAAGACCTTGTGTTGGACAGCAATTTTGCCTGCACTGCTCATAAATCAGGTTGTATGGAACGGAAGGTGACTATATTGCTTTTCAGTGACACCATTAGATCTGAAGCTGGAGATTAAAGTGTCATTGTGCTCCAGGTCCAACACTGGCAGGAGGAGGGCGATACACATCTAATGGCTGAAGAAAGGATTACTATAGTCTCCTGACCGGCTATAGACATTGTTATAACATTGGTCTAATCTGTCATAATACATAAATCAATAGTTGCATCCAAGACCTTGACCCATTGAATCTTGCGACTATGGACAAGTCACTGAGAAGTCATTAATACCAAATATCTTTCTGTTGTACCCTGGACCATTTGCAGTGGAAGCTCTTAAGAATGCCTCCGCAGCAGTTAGCAGCTATAACAGTGCATTTATAACACAATGTAGGTGCTAATATTAGAATTTTATTAAGAGCAAGAGCACAATAGTCTCTAAATCAGGCAGAAGCCAGATTATTCCACTGAACCACATTGATCTGAAGATTGATTTATTTCACTGAGAGCTAACACGAAGCAGCGCAAGTTCGGGCTTGTGTTCATTTTCGTTCAACAGATTAATACATTAATAGGTTTTAAGGAGCCGTGGGTCATTAACACTTATTAATTAAACAAAAAATTAATTATACAAAAAAAGTTTATTTGTCTTAGGTCTAGAGACGTGATAGATTGTATGACCTACATAAATTCTTCCCTAGATTGCAAGAGCTGATTGATGAGAGACAAAGCCCTGCTCGCGGAAAATACACCCTCCTTGTTAAAGAAATTTCACAACTTTACCGCAACATGGTAAGCATCACAGCGTGGTGTGATTCGGCCCGACACGAGACAGAGGAACTGTTACAACGTGGTAGTTTTCTAGATTATTTTCCAATAACAGCATGTCCTGAAGTGATTTATTCCTCTTATGCCAAATGCTAATAATATTTTTATTTATTAAAGAATGACACATCACACTGTACACATTATCCATTTACAGTTACATTTAATGTCGTGGAATGTCTGCGAAATAAGTAATCGCTTGTGTTATAACAACTACATAACAGTCGTTCCCTCACCAGCTTCTCTTTTTATCTGTCTCTTAAGTTAATAAGACGAGGAAGGCAGCTTGTCATGTTACCTAGAAGCCGGAAAGTCTTGTTACAAAGCGCTGACACTGGAGACTCCTTCCACAAATGCTAAATAAACATCTCTTTACAGAAAATTTCACCATATCAACAATATACGCATATTTTAAAAATATGTTTATGCTTAAAAGTCCTTGTGTAAATTGTTACTCTAAAAATGATAACATTGGTATGAGTGCATTGATATAAACCTGTGGTGTAATATAATATAATAAAGAATACACTATAATGATCTACCATACCAAATATCAAGAGAACCTAATGACCGTTTTGAGTATATATTTATGAACGATGTTGGAGGAAACTGACATTTATTACTTCAGCTACTGAACACTTTAGCTTTCATTATGATTTTTAGCCTCGTAGCTCCAGTGCAAAACTAAAGGGCAAACTATCAGACACTAAACATCTTGGCTGAACAGCTATATTTGGGGTGAATTGGTGTAAATTTGATTTTTCACCTTTTGAAATTAGTTCCTCTTTCTGTTGATCCTCTTTTGCAGCAAGTTCTTTCCTGTCCACGGCTCATCAGCATGAGGTTCGTCAGATCATCTCAGGTGTTGCGGCAGATTATCATTAGCTAATGACGTACACTGGCCCAGATCTGTGTGTATTTCACACACTGTAAGATGAAAATGTCAGTGATTGTCTGAGAGATATCCTGAAGTCGCATTGTGGTTTAACAGCTAAATTAACAATATGCATCATGTAGCCAAAAATGTTTCCCAATATTTCATATTGAAAAGTTTGTTAATTTTCCTGTTTTGTGATGAATAAAAGGTAGTGCATGTTGTAGGTTTTGTGTAATTACAGTGGAGTCCATGACTATTTGGGCAGTGAGACAATGTCCGTATTTTCGCCTCTGTACACCACCACAACGGATGTGAAATGAAGTAATCGAGATGTGATTGAAGTGTAGACTTTCAGCCTTAATTCAAGGGGTTTAGCAAAAATACTGCATTAACCATTTAGGAATTACAGCCATTTTTGTTTTTTACAGAGTCCCTCCATTTTCACAGGCTCAAAAGTAATTGCACAATTGACTGTTAAGCAGTTTCATAGCCAGGTGTGGCCTGCTTCCTCATCATTTCATGACAAATTAAGGAGATAAAAGGTCTGGAGTTGATTCCAAGCATTGAATTTGCATTGGGTAGCTGTTCATGGGAGCTCTCACTATGCAGTCCAAAGAGGTATCGATGCAAGTGAAGGAGGCCATCATTAGGCCGAAAAAAAAAAACAGACCTATCGGAGAGATAGCAGAAACTTTAGGGTTGGCCAAATCAATAATTCTTAATTCTTCTGTTCATGTATATGGATGTGTATTGCAAGGTTGGACAAATCAATAGCCTGGGCACTTAGTTTTTAATCTGTAGTTGCCCAGTGTTCAAGCAAGAAAAAAAAAAAAAAACCCATAAACTCTACGCCTTATTGACTTTTGCAAAAACAATATGCATGTTTACATTTAATGCGCTTCACAAATGTGTAACACACCTCAGTGCTGTAACTGCAGCACTACACACATCAGCCATGGCGTGATCTGGCGACGGTAGAATTGCTTTTGCTAGTTGGAGTAATTAGCACGCACAGGCAACAGATGATCTCAGGAACATGGACATTTGGAAACGTTGACGAAACCGAGCGAAATAAAATGTAACAAAAAGCCGTCATATAACTGTCCTGCTAGCACCTCACTATTAAAGACATGAAGAGAAAATAAAGATGCTAGCCAAACTGAAATATCTTTTCTGTGAGATGTGAGGACAGAACACAGACCTTTTGCTGAAGGTCCAAACACAATGTACTACGTTATATAGTCATTTCTGTTACAAATTATAAATTATAAATTATAAATGCCTTCAACTAGCTAAATAGATTGTCGTACCTCACTACATTATATTATCTGCCACTTCTTAGCCTAGACAGTGAGGTTTCCAGGCAACCAAAACATAAGCCTGGGTGGTGTAGCTAATTAATTTATGACACCCCTGTATAGTGAGAGTATTGTTACTGTTCGAAAATAGAAAATATTGTCATATAGTTTGACGCTCATGATCAGAGTCAGTGGAACACGGTGTTTCACAGTCACACTGACTACAAAAACATTTCGCTTAAGAAAGCGAGAGAAGACTTGCCTGAAGAATTAGAAGGCTGATTAATCTCAGAAGACATTACTGGCAAGGTTAGGAGAAGATGACCACTTTGGATGGAGGAGAAAGTCGATTACATCAGCTAATGTCTTTTACAAAATACGCTCTGAATATTTTGAAAGAACAGGGTCATTATTTGTTGATTCGACAAAACATAAAAATAAGTTACCCAATTCTCAGATTGTACCGATTACATCAATCTGGTGTTTGTATCCACAGAACACCGACAGGCAACAGCGTCAGGAAGCGGCGAGTCAAATCCGTTCGTGCCCTGATCAGTATAAACTGCCAAACCCTCCGCTCCGTGGTGTGTTAGTGTTTCTGCCCTTAACACACATCAGCGTTAAATCTCTAGCACTAAATAAATTGAACTGTGGTCTGTTTATGAGCGTCAAATTATATTACAGTATCTTCTACAATAACAATAAATGTAACAATATTCTCACTATTCACGTCCTAGAACTTAAAAAATATATATAACAACACAAAGCACATACAGACCTGGCAACCTGACACAATTTGCGTAGGAGCTCTTCATTTTAACATTGAAGTATGCTGGTCTTGTTTTTTTCCCCCCAGTAAAAACGGCGAATGAGCCAGTTGACATGCGAATCGGACATGATTGACAATATCATAGCTGTTTTAAACTCTCCACTTTGAAACACCAACTGGAGGCCCCGCCCCCTTCTTCATCTTACAGTAGTAATCTTTTAGCCAGCGCTCCAAATCGCAGCTTGATTTCATCTCAGCTTGATTTTCCCGCTCGAAAGATGCATCGACATGGCACCCTCATGTTTTGTCAAGGTAAATGGATTAAGTTTTGAGTTCATTAATGTGAAATAAAACCTATCAATGACTGTTCAACTTTGCTAACATTAGGCAAGTGTATATTTAACATCAGTTAACAAGGCTTATAAGGAACACTGAAAACTTTCATCCAAAAATGGTCATAAACAGCATTTTATACTTGTTGACCAAAAGACAAAAAAACAAAAAAAAAAGACTGAAAGATTTGACCAAAAAACATTCAATAGGTCTGCAACGAAGTGTTAAATTTAACATTTTACAAATAATTTTAATTGTAATGATGATTAAAAAAGTAAGTAATTTTTAATTAATTAATTTATTTATTTGCGCAGCAGGTCAACAGTGAAAATATCGGCTGTGTGGAACCATTTCACAGTTTCTCTGAGGGACATTTGACAAGGGATTTTTTTTTTTAATCAGAGTTGGCTTGATGCCACATTTTCTTTTCTGATACCGATAACGAGTCCCTGAGTATGAGCTGATATCAATACCCATCTGGGATTTTTTTTTTTTTTCTTTAAAAACTTTAAAATTATTTTTTTAAATTGAGTGCATCAGAAGTACAGAAAAAAATATGTAGCTAAAACATGACTTACACAAAACCACAGCATTCACACACACGTCATGTACATGCAAATATCGTAAATATAATAGAGTATAAGTAATAAGTATAATAAAAATCAATCCTAACAAAAAAAATTACAATCAGGGCTCTTTAAATGTAACCTATTACAGTTCCAAAAATAGATTTTTCCAATCTTTTTATTTATTACAGGATCAGGTCAAATTTGTTAATTTTTTTCCTCCAATATCCAAACCACTCATTATTATTATTATTATTATTATTATTATTATTATTATTTTTTGGTACTATCGGCCCATTATTGATCCTGTGCCATCTCTATTTTCTACTGCTCGTTCCTCTTGAGATTTGGCAGGAAGTAGCCTATAACTGACTGCTGATTCTTAAACTCTGTACTAAAATCATCTCTTATTACAGCTTCTGTGTTATGAGCTGGAACCTTCTGCTGTACACTGAGCATAGAGTTGCATTTCTATCCTGTGGCTCCTCATCCTTTCACCTGCCTTTATGTGTGTTTAGCTCAGATGTGTGCTTTTCCTTTGCGAGTGCACCACAAGCGGTTATGAGTGACGCTCTGCGCTCTGGCCTTAATTCTCCTCCCTTCACCTCTTACACAGTCCTGTACACAACCTCACACAGGTGTCGCTATCTGGATTATAAAGGAGGAACGTTTTTCAGGTATCACGCTACGATGAGCAAAGCGCGGTGTGTGTTTTGCCGGAGTTAAATGAAAGCTGTTTCGTCTATGTCTAGGCCGCCATGCTGATTAAGAGGTTAAAGAGTTGCATTCCATGAGTAAGTGGGAGTGGGAGCCTCCGTTCTTCCCGTCACCATGCTTCTGCCTCTGGAATTCCTGGCATGTGCGCTGCTTCTCCCGTCCCGTGTGGAAGGGCACATTGCTGTGAAAAACTGTGTGTGTCATTTCTATCGTGAATGAGCGAAGAGAGGTGTGTGTAGTAAAGATCAGAAGCAGAGGACGTGAAGGTAATTATCACGCCGGTGTCATGCGCTCGATGCTGCTGCTTATTTCCTACAAGCCAAAGATGGCATGTGAATCACCGTGTAGTGATTCGGGCAGGATCGGTTTCACTGTGGCGAAGGTTAAATAAAAAATATTTCTGTAAAAACAGGACGGCGGTGGCGGGTGATGGACCTCGCAGCCTAGGACACGTTGAGCTAAATATCAGGAACAAATATTATTGTGGATAAATTAATAAAAAAAAGAAAGAAAGAAAATCAGAATAAAGGTTTATAATAGTATTATAAAATTATAATAAAATGATTATTCTAAAATAATTATTATAATATTTAGTATTATAAAAATAAATAACATATTATTAAATTATATTTATATAATAAGCAATTTTTGGACCTTTGTCTGTGTGTGTGTCTGTGTGTGTGTCTGTGTGTGTGTCTGTGTGTGTGTCTGTGTGTGTGTCTGTGTGTGTGTTCACCATTTGAAGTCTCTTCTCAGCTCTTCATGCATTTGATTTTTACACTCTTCTCTTTGTCTACTTTTACTATTCTCTCGCTCTCTCACCCTCCCTTTCTTTCTCTCCTCCTCCGCTCTTCAACAACCCTCTCCTTCCTTCTAACCTCCTAGTGCTGGTCTTATTTTCTTTGTCTTTTTGTTTTTCATCTTTCAGTGCTTTTTCATCTGCTTCCTCCCTCTCTCTCTCTCTCTCTCTCTCTCTCTCTTTCTCTCTGTGTGTCTCCACTCCAATCCTGCAGTCTCCCGCTGTGAAGCCTGTTCTCTTTCGCCTCTCCTCTTTCTTTCTTTCGCTGCGTGGCAGTAAAAGGACTGTCGTGTTCCAGCCATAAAGCCTCCTTTCTGCCTTCACCTCTATCTCTTTCCCTCTCTCTCTCTCTCTCTCTCTCTCTCTCTCTCATATCAGCACTGTGATAATGCTACGTCAGACACTAATCTGGCAGCAGAAACTACTGCAGTCTCTCTCTCTCCATCTCCCTCCCTCCCTCTGTCGCACACTTTCTCTCTCTTATTCTTTGCTCAATGGCTGCTTGTTTCTTTCTTTCCTTCCTTCCTTCCTTTCTTTCTTGGTCCTCCTCGTTTTGCGTTCATTTCAGATCTACATTTTGTTGCGCAACTCGTTTACCGATTGCCCTGCCTGATGAACCACAGCCAATGTAAACCTGTGATACACGCAGCCTCTCCCCAAGCCCAGTGTTTTACTCTCCACCCCCTGTGGGTCAGACCACACACCACATCACAGCCCAGCAAACCACAAACCTTTCTGTTGGCACATGTCAGACTTCTTTAGGTGTCCTCCCATATGAGTGATTGTTGTGCAATTACAAGAAAATGTTAGATATAAAAAAAAAACAAAAAACTTATGTATATATTAAATATGTAAGGAGTAAAACACTTAGAGGTGTGCTCGTATAGGGAAATAATCAACGACGGACTGGTGTGATGCGGCCTGGAGTGAAGTGGAGTTGCTGTTCCCACCACATAGTTGTTTATTATTTCAGTCTTTCTAGTAACAGCGTGCCACAAAGTGTTTTATTCTTCTTATACCGCACCCTAACATCTTTTTATTTATTAAAGAACGGCATGTCATACATTTTATCCGCTTATAGTTACATTTAATGTTGTGGAATGTCTGCAAAACAAATTATTTCCCCTTTATCACTATGTATATAGCAGCTATAAACAGTCATTCTCTCACTAGCCACTCTTTTCTAAATTTCTTTTTACTTTACAAAAAACAAAAAATGCACAAAATCTGCTTCCCTGAAGATTTTTCACACGGGGGAAAACTTGCTGCCTGTTATAAAGCACTGACCCTGACCCTGACCCTGACCCTGACACTGACGCTGGAGACTCCTTCCATAAATGTTAAATAAACATCTAGTCACTGAAAGCTCTGCCATATCAAATGTTTTTCTTTGTTCAATTCAGTTCAATTTTATTTGTATAGCACTTTTAACAATGGACATTTTCACAAAGCAGCTTTACAGAAATAAGTACATTCAGATTAAATTAAACCAAAATAAATTGCAGATATGTGACATTATCCCTAATGAGCAAGCCTGAGGTGATGGTGGCAAGGAAAGACTCCCTGAGACGATATGAGGAAGAAACCTTGAGAGCAACCAGACTCAAAAGGCACTTGTTAAATAACACGTTTAATTTGTCAGTCTTCGATTATGTGGTAATGATCTGTTACTATAGAAACGATAACGTATTAGAATAAGCACATTACTACAAAAACCTGTGATTTGAATTGCAGTCGGCCCTACTGTCAGAGCTGCAGTTACACAAGAATGAATCCACACCTACTGACCAATCACATTCGAGAACTCAGCAGTGTTGTGGTTAAATAATTTTCTGCAATAGTGCTTGGATGACTATTGTCTCATTTTTTCCCTTGTTTGTCAGTCATGTCTGAGACGTTGCATGTGTCTCTTCTGTAAGAACTTACACGTCATCAGTTCTTACAGAATAACTTAACAACTTAACGACTTGACTCAATATTTGTTAGAGTTCTGCTCGGCCCTAAGCTCGTCCAACAGGGATACATTTCAAGCTTCCTGATGATGATGTTTCGTTGAAGCTGTCTTTGAAGCTTACCAATGGTGGCTATATGCACTATTAATAACTCTATGAATGAATTAAACACCCTTAGGGAGGAACAGTGTTTAAAATGCAATGGGGAATGTTTCGGTCATGTTATGTGTCATGACTTAGACACATAAAGCCACAGTAACACCATCTCCGTTTGAACAATACCATATAACAAGAACAGCCACTGTTCCTATAAAAGTTTTTGTGCTGTAACACTAATAGTGAGTAAATTATAGGCATGCGGTAAAATGTAGCCAGTAGCCATTTTCTCTGAGTTCTAGCCAGTTCCCATCATTGTAAGTCACTCCCGATTGCCTGAACGCTGTCCAACCCCCAGCGGCTGGAGCCCAACACACACCTTCCTCTTCTTGAGAGTCACCCAGGAAGCATTAAGTTCTCAGCTCTGTCTAAACACTTGTACTAAGCTGGTAAATACCGATTGTCTAACTTTCAACTGTTGCTGGGAAGAGTCCGGGCACACGCAGCAATCTTACATCTCAGGCTGGAGGATTTAACCTTAGCTGACTAAATCCTGATGGGCATTCCTGAAAAGAAAGAGAGAAAAAACTCATGCATTGTGATGAGTAATGAGAAAGTAAATAAAGTAATTATCCGTAGGGAATGTCCTCACAGCCCACAAGTGTTCCCAACCGTCGAATTATTTCTATTTCTTCTTGCGCTGAAGTGCAGTGGTAGCTCTCATGTGGCATGGGAGTAGTGAGAGCTCGGTGGTTAGGTTCTAAGCTAGCAACAGAAAGACTGCAGAGTTCCCAGGATTGCCAGAGAGCCACTGTAGGGCCCTTGAGTTCTCAGCCATCCCTCCGTGCTCGGATTGGATTGGGTTGGGTTCTGCCTCACTGTTCTGTCATTTGGGGTAAAAGTGTAAGCCAGTTGAATGTAAAGGTAATGCGGTGGGGTCGTGCTCATGAGCACAGTGGACGCACCTTCACTGGGTCTTTAATATGGATGTCGAGACGCTTTCCCAGTATTGAAATCAGTTAATTATGCTCTAGAGACGACTACATCATGTACTAGACAGTCTTTTAGTTTTGTTTTCGGCCAAAAATTTACATTTCAGTGCATCACTAATTGAAAAAGTGGAACAGAAACTAATTTGATAAAGTGTCCAAACAATAGTACAACAGTAATAGAGAGCTGTGCATGTGGTGTCAGACATCACTGCTATAGATATTAATACAGTCATGCTTGTTTTCCTGCTTTCAGCCAATAGTTTTTTGACGGCGCAGCCAAATGATTGAATCATTTTCATTTCCATCAGTTTCAGTGGTGGCTTGGAGATGCAGAAGCTAGCGTTGCTGCCTCACAGCTCTGGGGTCCCTCAGATAAATCCTGAGCTCGGGTTACTGTCTGTGTGGCGCTGTACATGCTCTCCCCATGTCCATGTGGGTTTTCTCTGGGTTCTCAGTTTTCCTCCCACCTCCCAAAAACATGCCAGTAGGTTGATTGATGTGAGTGTGTGTGTGGTGGTGTGTGTATGGTGCCTTGTGATGGACTGGTGCCCCATTCAGGGTGCGTTCTCACATCTGGAGTCTATCCCAGGTGTATTTCAAGGGATAGACTCCGGATCCACGTAACTTAAAGAGTATTTGAATGTTTGCATTACGAAATAGAGAGGAGGATTATGGGTAAGCATGTCATGTGTCCTTCCAGTGAGCTACTTTTCTGTTGTGTGTATCTGCTTTGCTCTGCGTCATCCGACTGATTGTTCGGGGGAGAGGTGCACCTGGAAACGTTTATTTGGCGGGTTTAATCAAATTTAGAATAATATTGTTCAGATCAGAGTAATATTGTTCTAAACAGTAAAGTGTACATTTTCCCTCATCACATTCAGCACTTTCCATCTTATATGAATATGCCTGTGATCCCCAACTGCTTTCTGAAAGCATAAAAAAATCGTACACAAAGCTACTCGCGACAGAAACAGATAAAACCGCTTTGTAAAAACAAAGTTTACACTATTCACTCTTAGTTTCCCTGGCTAATGTCTTTAATAAAATGTCTCCTCTGTGATGAAACTCTCACACTGATCAGCTAATATAAATGAATAACACGAGCGATGTGAAAGAAGTACCACAGTACACTCCTGGAAGCATCATGCTGTTCTAATAAAACCATAGTGTCTCATGTTAAACTGTAGTGAAAGTTTGTAAAGGACACCAGCTCTGAAGTGTGTGTGTGTGTGTGTGTGTGTGTGAGACCTGGGTGTTCAGATGACCTTGACAGACAGCATGTCTGTCATGTGGTATGTTAATACTCTTTGGCATGTAACATGGGACATGTTTGCTGGTGTTACCTCACATGCATCAAGAACACTGTTATTCTTTCTCTCTCTTTTAAAATCAGAACAGTGTAGTCGTACCTTATGAAGGGTGTGTGGACTGAAAATAGCACGTCAGCAAATCTCTTCTTTTCCTGCTGACCTGTGCTCCTTCCTCTCTCTCTCTCTCTCTCTCTCTCTCTCTCTCACTCACACACACTCTGTCTCTCAATTTTACCAAACCATATTTTCCCTGACAGTGTAATTCAGTTTTCTGCTGCAGGATGGACAGTCAGTCCGGCTCCGTCTGTCCCGTTCAGTCTTATTCTCATTGTTCTGTCTCCATCTCAGTCTTTCCTGTGTTTTATTGAACATTTGTATGTTTTTGATCCGTGCCCCCCCCACCACACACACACACACACACACACACACACACACATGTATACAAAAACAGACCCTCACTACAGTTTGTGATGGAGCATGGATTGGAAAAGCACAAAGCGTTCCTGCTGAACTAGCAGGAAATCACTCAGTCTGTCTCCGGCTCTCTCTCTCTGAAAGAAAAGGTCATGGTTGTGCTACACAGGCAGCGAGTACACAGTAATTACCCTGCAACGAACACTGTAACTTGCGTTAATAGTGTTGTACATCGATAAACGCATGCGCACACACAAACACACAATGCTTAGCAGTGACAGGAAGTAAGGAAGGGTCACTTAGCTGGTGGTGAACCTAAACGCAGGAAAAACCATTTTTATAAGTCTAAATAAGTGCGTTTGACATTCAAGCAAAACAGCTGATTGGACATTAGCACGTTGCTACCTATTTTTGCTACTTATTTTCTTTTTGTGGCATCAGACTAGCAAGTGCGTGTGTTGAATAAGTTACAGAACACGTCCATTTGAAAACTGTGATCAAATGCCACGACACTGTTCACTTTTCACTGTCATCTGTTATTGTTATGAGGATGATTATTGTTCTAGGAAAGAAAAGTAGTTTCTCCAATTCTGTGTGAAATATTTAAATGAGTGTTGGTAATATTTATTTTAGACAGCCATTTTAGACTGTCTAAAATTTTATGTAGTGAGAGCATGGGTGCGAGTTTGAGGATTCAAAAAATCAGGCTATTACAAACACAGCTGTAATGAACATGACAGTACATATCGCTATAAACCCAGGTATATTGTCAGATATCAAATATATAGCGTCAGTGTGCCTGTGTGTAGATAGTCTATACATTTTGTGTTTCTAGAACATGTCCAGCAGGCAGCAGTTCATGTCTGGAGACTTATTTATGTGTTTTCTGACTATTTGTGTGCTTCACAGCAATTCTGTTCAACTATACAATAATGTTTCCTTAAACGAATCTGCTGTATAGCTCAGTATTTGCCGCTTACAAACCTTATACACTACTTTTAAGTCCAAAGTCAAGACTATCATTTCAAATAAAAAGTGACGTCAGACAGTATTTCTTATTATAGCAGTATTAAAAACGCATAGTTTCTTTAAGTAGTTATTTTACCAAGAACTTTTTTTTTCTCTCTCTCTTTCTTTCTTTTTTTTTTTTTACACAACGTCTTATGCAGTGGTTTGGTTTGTCTCAGTGGTTGAGCAGAAAACAGGGTCAAATTTGAGTTTTATTAAACTTTAATTATACCTGCAAGGTGTAAAATACAAAGCTCTCTCTCGCTCTCTCTCCCTAACTCACTCTCTCCATAGGAAAATAGTCATTTAAACAGTACAAAGTGATTTTGTTGCTCCTCATCTGTATGCAGTCACTATGCTAACTATGTGGCACTATTTTGATCAAACGTGTGTGGACACCTAACCATCGCGCCCATATGGACTTGTTGAACTTGTGAACTTCCCATTCCAAAACCATGGTTGCCACTTTGCTGTTATAGTAACCTTCGCTATTCTGGGAAGGCTTTCCACTAGATCTTGGAGCGTGGCTGTGGGGATTTGTGATCATTCAGCCACAAGAGCATTAGTGGGGTCAGGCACTGATGTTGGTTGAGGAGGTCTGGGGTGCAGTCAGTGTTCCAGTTCATTCCAAAGGTGCTCAGTGGGGTTGAGGTCAGGGCTCTGTGAGGTCAGGACACTCGAGTTCTTCCCCTCTAACCTTAGCAAACCTCCACTCTAACCTTTGTGCGCAGGAACATTGTCATGGTGGAACAGGTTTGGGCCTCGTAGTTCCAGTGAAGGGAAACTGTAATGCTGCAGCATACAAAGACTTTCTATACAACTGTGTGCTGCAACATTTTTTGAAAGGCTCATGTGTGGGTGTGATGATCAGGTGTCCACAAACATTTGATCACATATAGTGTAGCTAGTTAAGCATTTCAATGTTAATGCACCACCTCATGAGGATGTTGTGATATAAAATTTCAATGTGGAATGTGTGGGCTGTAACTGTGCTCACGCACACAGCATATAAGAATATAAGCTTATTGTTTTGAAGTGAAGTGAAGTGACGTGTGGCCAAGTACGGTGACCCATACTCAGAAATTCTTCTCTGCATTTAACCCATCCAAGTGCACACACACAGTAGTGAACACACACACACCGTGAACACACACCCGGAGCAGTGGGCAGTCTTTTTTTTGCTGCTTGCTCAAGGGACTCACCTCAGTTGTGGTATTGAGGGTGGAAGAGAGCGCTGGTCATTCACTCCCCCCACCTACAATCCCTGCCGGCCTGAGACTCGAACCCACGACCTTCAGGTTCACCTTCGTGTTACAAGTCCGACTCTCTAACCATCAGGCCACGACTGCCTAATGGAACAGCACATTGTGTTGTACATGACACTTTTAATTTAAAAATTCAACACAAACAATGCTGATCATGTCGATTATTGAATTCTATACCATAGCGCTGTTGAATTCTTGATTCGGATTGGTCAGAAGGTATTGATCAGTTTTCTATGACAGTAGTTCTGACTGGAAGATTTTTATTAATGTGCCGGCTCTAATACATTATCACTTTTACAGTAACAACATACACAATGACTTGCATAGTAAACTCACCACATAAACTGATTTAAAATAAAAATGTGTGTGATTGTTGATATGGTGATGTTTTGTGTGAGGAGAGGTTTATTGAACATTTATGGAAGGAGTCTCCAGTATCAGCACTTTGTAACACTTTTCTGTCACTATGAGAGATTGCACTTTGTGGTTTCTCAGCAACATAAGATGCATTTCTTTCATTTTATTAACTTCAAAAGAGAGAAAAACAGAGAAGCCGGTGAGGGAGTGACTGTTTATAACTGTTATAACATAAGTGATGATAGGAACTGGCTTGTTTCATGGATGTTACACAATATTAAACATAATTATAGATGTATGATGTATGACATGTCATTCTTTAAAAAATAAAAATGTAACTGCTGTGTTGTAAGAGGAATAAAACACCAAATTTGTTATGGTAACAGTAACGCCGCTTTGCAGCGGGCCACCACACACCAGCCTATTGTTGCTGGTTTTTTTAACAGAACTCTTCTGATTGGCCAGCAGTTGTTGATTATTTTTCTCTAACAGCACACCCTGTCATGTTTTATCCTTTCATGGTTGTACAATCGATTAACACACATCTTTTTTTGTGCATTGTGATTTTAGCAAAACTAAACATAAACTTGTGTAACACCGTAACACTACAGTTTTGTCTTTTCACCCAGTCCTACTGCAAAATGTACAGCTTTCAGAAAGTCTGTGAGAAGAAGCTGTTCTGTTTCTCTCTGTTCTCTGTCTGTGTGTTTTTTTTTTCCCTGTCTGTTCTGTTTTTCAGCCTTCTCTCCTGGAAAGGTTGAGTAAATCATCCTGGAGTTATTTTTTTTTTTTCGTTTTTTTTTTTTTTTAGGGTGGAACCTGAAGGTTTGCGTGTTCCTATCGCATTGTTTCTCTTTCTCCCCTCCTGCTGTTTTCTTTCTTTCCCTTTTACTATCATTCCCTCTTTCTGTCTCTCACAGCCCTCCCACTCCTCCTGTTTCTCTCAGTCTTGCTGAAGGTCAGCGCTTGGCCACGTGAAGAATCACACGCATGTTGTTGTTCTCTGTTCTCTGTAATTCGGCTCTTATCAGCAGCAGAGCGCGAATTCCGGAGGAGCCGAGGTGGAACTGGACCAACCCAAATGTTCTTTCAGCACAAAATGAACGTATAGAGGGAAAACAGAACGGCTGTGAACTTTACAAAAATGTTAGAAAATTAACTTTTTGGCTAGCATGCTTGTTCATTTGGTATGTGTGTGTGTATGGTGTGAATGTTTAGAATTCAAGCTGAAACTTTTATTTTGTATAGAATTTTGAGTGTGTGTGTGATCAGGCTGCAGGAAAGAGTACTATTCTTTTCTGGAATGTGGCATCAGACTATATTTAGCCTTGTTTCCGTTCCTCCTTTTTCCGTTCCTTTTCTCCATCTCGTTTTTTTTCACTCTTTTTTGTATTTCAGACAGAAATAGCCGTCGGCAGGTCTTCAGACACACCTGGGAATTCACATCGTACAGACCGACTTTTTATTTGTGTGTGTGGATTGTGTGCTAAATGAGTTTATTTAGCTGGATGCACTTCTGCCTCTGTTGCGGTGGATATGTATTTTCCATTTAGCTCTAGTTGTAGTGGAAGGAACTCTTGCTGTTATGAGGAACGACACTGTCGCCCCTCTCACTGTGGCTTTTTGGAGATTTTATTGACTTTTAAATAATATTTCGTTATTTAGGACATGTTTAGAGCAAATGAATCGGCACTAATTGGATAACTCCAGACGGTTTAGTGCAGGCACCAGCGCAGCAGGGCACAGATGGTACTGTTGGCTTATGCTGAGGGCTCTCGGGGGTCAAGAAGTTATTATTTACACACACACACACACACACAGTTATCTAAGCCAGACAGAATCTAATCCGAGCGCAAAGCTGAGCAGTTGAGGGTTTAAGAGTTGTACTAAAGGCTTTAACAGTGGATCTCATGATTGTTCCCATTGTGGGATTTGAACCCACAACCATCTCTTCATTAACACAGAATCATAACCGCTGTGCTTATGCATGCAAACACACACTCTCTCGCTCTCTCTCCATATATATACATTAAAATGGGGAAAAACAAATCTGATCTCAGTCACTTAGACCGTGGCATGGTTGTTAGTGCCAGATGGGTACATTCTCTAGAGTTTTTTCACAGAAAAGCATGAAAAACAAAAAACATCCAGCGAGTGACCGTTCTGTGGGATGAAAACACCTGAGTGAAAAAACAGAGGCTGGTTTGAGTTGACAAAAAGGCTACAGGAAGGCTAACTCAAATAACCACTCTTTACATCCGTGGTGAGCAGCAAAGCATCTCAGCACGTCAAACCTTGAAGCAGATGGACTACTACAGCAGAAGACCACATTGAGACCACAAAAATATCTAATAAAGACTAAAAAATATCTGGACTGTTCCTTAATGAGAGGCATTAATCTGATAGCATCGCTATCAGAAATGATTGGCATAAAGCAGTGTTTCTCAGTGTTATCTTGGAGCTTGAGTTTCATTGCCTTGCACGTTTTTGTTTTCTCTCTAATGTACAGTTCACCCCAGTTCAGAATTGTTAATTCGCTGATTCGCATGAATGTGTGTAACTGATGCAACATGCGTACGCAAGACACAGATTGTGCTAAAACATGGCATCATCAGAATAAGCTTGTAAACAGTTGGCTCAGTTACTAGAGCTTGACAGTATGGCAAAAATCATTGCTATAAATATTTTAACAAAATACTTCAGTAACAGTAATTGTGATCAAAATTCTGAAAGATGCAACATTTTAGAAACTTGCTTTATTATCTAATTCCTATTCAAATATGATGAATCTGTCCTGCTTAATGATTTCACATTAAATTAAACACATTAAATAAAAAAAAAAAAAGATGGCACGAAGTGGTTCAGTAAGCATTAATCGGTTTTGATTTCATTTTCCTGAACAGCACCAGACCTCACACATTATTAAAGTAAAGTAAAGGTGTGGTAAGCTCCGCCTCTTCTCTGTTTTTATTTTATTTATTTATTTTTTTGTGATTGATTAAAGAACAAGGTGAGAGAGAGTAGACTGCAAGCAATGTAACTGCAGTGGAACTAACAACAAAGTTAAGGTGTGCTGTACTAGGAAAATAATCAACAAAGCAGAGTTCCTGTCATCACCCAAAAGTCGATTATGTTCTAATCCCAGCACATCCCGAAGTGCGTAAGCAAGTTTTATTTCTTAAAGAACACCATATAATTTTGTTCAGTTGTAGTTAGTATTTAGTATTTTTAATGTTGTGGAACAACTCGGTTCCTGTTATCACTTAAACAGTCATTTCCTCACCAGCTGCTCTCAGATTTCTTTCTCTGTCAAAACGGATAAAAAAAACCAAAACACATCTTGTCATATTGCAGAGAAACCGGAAAGCACAAACTCCACTGTCATGAAGACAGTCCCATGATGCAAAACTTAAAGGAACGCAGTTACAAAAACGCTAACAATAGAGATTAACATGACTTCACACAAAACCTCACCATATTAACCTTTTTTCTTTCTAACCAAACCTTCTGACCAATCAGATTAGAATCAGAATCAGTGTTGGTCCTGGCTGGTTTGTCTGGAGTACGCACAACTCGTAGTAACCGTGAGGATGTTAATATCAGCTGATGCACAGAGTTCTGATATGAGCACAGAGTTCTATTTCATTAATATAAATATATAAAACAATAAAACCAGCATTGTTGCCTTCCTGATTTCAGATATTTCATCATCTAATATGCAGTCGGCCTCATGGGAAACTACAGTGTGTGAAATGATGAACATGGAGACGCGTGACTTAATGATTAACTCACAGTGAAACCTTTTCTTTTTCTCCTCTCTCTTACTTTTTCTTTCTCCAAGGCCTAAATCCTGGTGATATTTAGGGTCTTAGTCAAGCCCTTTTATCACTTCTTAATAGTGTGTGTGTGTGTGTGTGTGTGTGTGTGTGTGTGTGTGTGTGTGTGAGGTCTAGTGTGTACACTGCGTGCTGTAGCTGCCGTACTGAGGCACACTCTGAGCGCGTGCAGAAACTCACGACCCGTTCTGCCGAGACAGACTGCAAATGAGCACGCTGCTTTTCCTCTTTCTTCTTTTGTCAGCACTTCTGTCCCTCCCTCTTTTCTCTTCTCCTGCTCTATTTATCCAAGTTATTACCTCTCCCTGTCATGCCCTCTCCCTGCACCCCTCCCTCTCTCTCTCTCTCTCTCTCTCTCTCTCTCTCTGTATCATCAGCAGGACATTGATACTGACACACTCCTCTCCGGACCCTTAATATCACCTTTGGGTGTAGCAGTTGCCATGACAACAACCCTCCAGCCCCCATCCTGTGTCTATAATAACCCAATTCAGTCTAACTGGTAGTTACCACGGTGACAGCTTGACCTCTGACCCCCGTATAACCAGAGACTTAGTTGAAGAGCATAAAGCCAAATTTTCTGATGCTCCTCAGTATAAACACAAAGCAGGCACAGAATATCGACGTGTTCTTGTTTTCCCTCTTCTTGAGCGCTGTTTTTGTCCTCTGAAAACTTTCCTAGTTCTGCATTCACATTCTCATTTATCACTCGCTTTATTGACACGGTTGTTCTCTTCCCAGAATCTCCAACACAGCCATAAAGAGACAAAACGCACATTTAGATTTATTCATTTGACAGACGCTTATTCAAAGGAGCCAGCGGTTATCAGCTGACCATGAATAAGTGTGAGAGAGCCGTATGAAAAATAGAATGAACTGCAGCTGAACGTAGTGGAAAAGGTTTTTCTTTATTCGAATAGTGCTTTTTACAGTACAGATGGACTTAAAACTGATTTACAGATGTCACCAGTGATAAAACCAAGGGCAACGGTGGAAAAATAAAAATCTCCTAAGATGTAGGTCAGGAGGGAGAAATCTTGGGAGGAAATAATTAGCATTAATATACTACTTCTGAGTGTAGTGCTGCATTTGACTTAGCTCAGAAGTGGGAAGTCAGAACTCAGTATTACGTCATTTTCAACCTTTTGAGCATTTGAGCTACAAAGTGGGAGAAAAATCATGGATGTTTGTCATTTGTTAGCAACAGGCTTGCCAGCTGACTGTGATGAGTGGTATATATTTACCTCCTCAAAACAGGAAACGGTGTAGCTGATGTTACAGATGGAACAAGCGAATATATCTGTATGTTGATTGATCTAAAATAAACACACACACATTTGAAGGGGCATTTTCTTTGTTTTTTCCTGTTACGAGGTACAGTCGAATGCAGCGTAGCTTAACACTTTTTTTTAAAAAACTTACCTTTATTAATTAATTTATAATTTATCTCACTGGTAGCTGGAGTGGTCAGATAGTTATAGTAAATATATGTAAATAAATTTACAGCATTTTTACCGGAATGTTTACAGTAATGGCAGCTTGAACACTATTTTTAAATAGAATTTGCAACTGCATTTATACAGAGGTACACTATATTACCAAAAGTATTCGGTCACCTGCCTTGACTCACATATGAACTTAAGTGCCATCCCATTCCTAACC
>CM075005.1:6710674-6733466 GCA_037576675.1 Pangasius sanitwongsei | reverse complement strand
CAGGCCAAGTGATTAGGACACCTGATTCTGATCATTTGGATGGGTGACCGAATACTTTTGGTAATATAGTGTACATATTAGTAACGGCATATAAGCTAAAATAAATAAATATTTTTTAAAAAATTTTAATTTTTTTTTAAAAAACTACAGCTGCCATTTTACTGTTGTTTTAGCTCTTATTCTCATAAATAGATTTTTTCCTTAAAATAAATATTTTGAGGGGAAAAATAATTTCCTGTTCAGACATCTTGTTCTGTTGTATATAAATGTTGTATAAAGTTCATCTATTAAAGTAAAATGAACAATAATGAAATGAAAGTGAATTTTAACAGAACGTGAGCAGACAGATATAAGATCTCAAATTACACAATAATAAACAAAGCTAGCTAGTGAGCATTAGCTGCCTGGCTAGGCTAACATTAGCTTTACTTTCAGTTTGTACTTGTTGATATTCTTGTAAAATAATTGAAGCTATATTTCAAGGACAAAATAATGGAAGAAATAAAAAAACATGGGGGGGGGGGTTGTTAGATGAGGTTCCTGTGCTGCGTCAGGTAATTAATATTATTATTATTATTATTATTATTATTATTTTTAATGGGCAACTGCATATAACACATTTAAAATATGTTTTGAACACATCATTGTAGTGCAGAAATTACAGGAATTCTTGAGTTTAGTCTGAGTCCCAGTGCAATGTGGAGTCACTCTGTGTAGAAAAGTTACCTTGCAGAACTGCAGTAGTTTCTCCTCCCAATAATAATAGAGTAAATATTATTAGCTATCATTTAGAAGTGTGTTTCCTATTTAAGAATATGACTGACTTGATTCATTAGTATTATTTGAATGGCAATGAATTAGCTTTTAAATACAAAATCATACACACAGAGAGAAAGGACCTGAACGGTATGCATTATTAATAATAATCTGTATAATTACACAACATTTGAATTATCTGAAGTGATACCAAATTGGGTGTTTAACAGCGGGATAATTGGGGATCTGAAAAATGTGAAATTAACACGTTCAAACTCTAAATATTTGAATAATTACTAAACCTTCTTACGTTATAAGCCTTGAATAGTGGGTCATTTGCGAGTCAGAAGCTCTGAAGACTGAGCTGAGGGACTGGAGTGAGACTCGAATTGTGAGTGTGAGACTCGAGTCCTCGTCTCTGGGTCACACCGAGCAGTCAATAAAGACAGAGCAGGAGCTCAGGATGAGTTTCCCCGTGATTGGCAGTTGGAGAGGCAAGAAAAGTACTCAGGAGGGCTACACATACTAGTCATGAAGCAGTCAGTCAAACTACAAGTGCTACAACCTTGATACTATAATAATAGTAATACACACTGATAGCAATAATAAAGTAGGATGAGTAACTGCTAGGAAGAGGCTTACTCTCAAAAAGTAACATGGCAAATGAGAATATTGCTAGAAAAACACACACACACACACCCTCCCTAACCCTATACTATCCTTATAAGGAACTTCCATTGACAAAATTATTACTGCTTTACTGTTAATTACTGCTGGTGTTTCCATGCCTAACCTTAACCTCAATAACCGAAAGGAAGTCTTTTGCCTCTTTTTTGTTTTTTAAATAAATAAATAAATAAAAACTGTACTTTTTGTCATAGAGACAAGCCAAATGTCCCTACAAGGTCACGTCATGTCACACATTCCTTTGCATTCTCTCCCCACAAAGACACACACAACCTCAGAGCTTGCTTTGACTGTGTGTATTTGTGCATATGTCTCATTAGTTATGTTTCTGCATCAGCGTAGAAGTGTTCAGGGTGAAATTTGTCTTCTGTTACTCGACCTAGTTAAACAGGCAGCGTTTGTCAGGTGAGACGTGACATGATTGGAATCGTCATTGCTTAATATTAGTTTGCTTGCCCATGTGTGAATGGAGATATAGTCAAAAATCAGATGTTTCCAGGATGATTCATATTTTATTTTTTTAGCGTTCATGTGTTTAATACTGGTGTGTTTTGCAGAAATACGAGCAATGACATGATGAAAGGGTTTTCGTTCCAGGTTGGTTTCTTCTCTAAGAAGAGTTGAGGGTTTACATTATGTCAGTAGTTGCCGATAAATTTCTGTCGCTGTTCACAGAAACACAAGTGAGGAGAGTCTGGTTGTGGTCATGTGATCATGCAATAAACGTGTGTTATAAAATAACCTCAAAGCATATAGACACTAAAACTGATGTAAACTGTACAATCAGTGTTGTTAATGTCTGAGGATGATTTAGTGATGACCGTAAGTCCTCGTCTACTGTCACACCATGTCACACTGCTGCTACACTGTAATAACCACGTGTACTGATTATACTGTAATAACACTGTAATAACAATGTAATACTAAGAGAGAGGCACTTTTCTCAGTCTGATGGCCTTTACTGATATGACTCTTGCAGCAAAGCGCACTGGGTAATAAACAGAGGTTGTGAAGCTCAACTACACCCTTACACACTTCTCATGATGACATCATTCTCTCTCTCTAACCTCCTTTCTCTCCTGTTTTTTCTGTCTTGCTCACTGTCTCTCTCTTTGCCTAAACCTCTCCTTTTCTTTATCTGCGCCCTCTCTTTTTTCCTTTTCTCTGCCCTTATCTCTAAACCAACGCTTGTATTCTCTCTCACTTTCTCTCTCTGTTCACTTCAGTGAGCTTTATTGGCACGAGCATTAAAGCAGTTACAGTATTGCCAAAGTATTGAAATGACATAGAAATAGAAATATTATACAAATAGTAATAAAGAAGAAGGACAGAACGAACACCGCCCCTCTCTCTTTCTCTCTCAGTCAGTTGTACCATACTATAGAGACAATGTGGCCAGGGTATTTAAAATAGTCTGTCAGACATCAGTCAGATAAGAGTGTTTACTTTGCATGCATCCATATGTGCACATAGCAACACATCTCTCTCTCTCTCCCTCTCTCTCTCCCCCTCTCTCTCTCAATGTGATTAGTGGATCAGGCAGTAATTAGCACATCCCGTCTCTTGTCACACAAACACCGCGTCTCTCTGTCTCTGGTTAGCGCGGGTCCATCACTAGCAGGCAGCACTGTCACGCTGTAGATGTCCTGTCTTCTCTTGTCTTCTCCTCCTCTTGCTTGTCTTCTCTCGCCGCTCTTCAGACAACCACTGCACTTGTGTGTGTCTGTGTCTCACCCACTGATTGCTCTTTTCAGGCTGTGTGTGTGTGCGCTAAACACATGTTTACCCATTCGCTCTTATTTTCCCTCTCTGCTGTCTAAGTGTTTACCTGCCCTCCTTCCTCCATCTCTCTCTCTCACGCTCTCTCTCTCTCTCTCTCCCTCTCTCTCTCTTTCAAGGATGGGAGGATGGGAGGACGGGGTGTCCCCTGGGGCAGTGCATTCTTCACCCCTTCCCCCGTTAACGATCTTTAAATAAAGGGAGAGAAAAGGAATGGAGAGGGAGGGAGGGAGAGGTGTGTGTAAGGACACAACCATGCTAATTGCTCTCTCTCTCTGTGTGTGTGTGTGTGTGTGTGTGTGTGTGTGTGTGTGTGTGGTAGGCATAACTGCTAGAGAAAGAAACCGTGTGTGCACGTTGCATTTTGATGTCATTTAAAAAAGTTTCCACTTACCATTTCTCCCTATTTTCCATGGAGATTAAAGTATTGGCACCCTTGGGCTGCTTACCGCTATTGCCACAAACACACCTTTTCTCCCCCAAGGAAATTTATACATTTCCATCAATTACGTAGTACCGTAGTTACCACCCGACAACCTTCAAAGAAACCCCTCGTTCCTTTCCAGGAACTTCTGTGTGGTGTGTTCCAGGTACGGATAGTTCAGGATTCAGATTAGTAACCGCACTGTGCCATACCACCACCGACAGAGTAAAAGATATAGAGTGAGCGATAAAGCGAAAGAAAGTGAGAGAGATGAAGGAGTGAGAGAAATAGACAGAAAAGAGAGAAAGAAAGAGCGTGAGAGAGAGGGAGAGGCTCCTTTGACTGGTCACATAAATCACGGCTCTGGTAATTGCTGCTCAGGAGAAAAAGTGCCTGGGAGAGAGAGTGTCTGTCTGTGTGGCGCACACACACACACACACACACACACACACATTCTCTCAGGGAATAAATACACACACACAGGCTAAGACCCCTTGGCCCTATATGTGGTGGTGTGTCGCCGTGCCGACAGTGGGCAGCAGATGATTGGTCGTTATATGTGTGCTCTGCTGAGGAGAGTTGTGATTGGACAGAGAGAGACCGTGATTAGAACACACACACACACACTATCACCACACTGATCCAGAGCCTTCAGCACAGTGTGTGTGTGGTGTGTACTCTGTCACACACACAGTATGTGATTATATCTGACAAAATAGTATTTAACATAACATTATTTTATGTGTTGGATGATTTTCTCACTCGAAACCCAGTACATTATTAACATATCTGTACTGATAATATCCAGGTTTAGCATCTTTTACACTTCCGGGAGTATCATTATTAAAGCTCAGTTACAAGTGGACCAATCAGAATCAAGAATTCAGCAACACTGTGGTATAAATGTAGAATAAACTAAGAATAAAGCAGCGTTTTGTTGTGTTATCTGTAACCCTACGCAAATACAGCGGCCTCCCTCTGAAACGTTACGAATGTGACACGGCAGATTTGAGAGTTGTTGTTTTTTTTCCCGCTTCTGCGTGTTGGTGTAATGAGGATCAGTACAAACAGCGACAAGGCCACACAGTCAGGACCGTGGTGTAGATTAGGATCTTAAACAACACTGATTGTGTGTGCGACTTGAACACACTTCTGAAGACTTCATGCTTCACTCACATACACAAGTGGAAAAGTAACAGACACTCTGCATAACATACACACTGTAGAGACTCCTGCTTGCCTGTGTGTTCTTCTCAGTGTGTCTCTCTTAGTGCGTCCTTCTCGGTGTGTCTCTCTTAGTGCGTCCTTCTCGGTGTGTCTCTCTTAGTGCGTCCTTCTCTGTGTGTCTCTCTTAGTGCGTCCTTCTCTGTGTGTCTCTCTTAGTGCGTCCTTCTCGGTGTGTCTCTCTTAGTGCGTCCTTCTCAGTGTGTCTCTCTTAGTGTGCCCTTCTCAGTGTGTCTCTCTGTGTGCCCTTCTCAGTGTGCATCTTGTAGTGTCTGTCTGTGTGTCCCTGTCTTAGTGTGTCCGTCTCAGTGTATGTCGCTTAGTGTGTGTCCCGTTTAATGCCTCATTCTCAGTGTCTCCTTCTCAGTGTGTCCCTCTCTCTCTCTGAGTGTGTCCCCTTCTCAGTATGTCCCCCTTGTTGTGTCACCCTCTCTCTTAGTGTGCCCCTCTAAGTGTGTGTCTCTCTTAGCGTGATCCTCTTGGAGTGTCTCTCTTTTAGTGTCTCCTTCTCAGTATGTCTCTCTCTCTCTCTCTCTCTCTCTCTCTCTCTCTCTCTCTCTCTCTCTGAGTGTGTCCCACTCAGTGTGTCTTTTTTAGTGTCTCCTTCTCTGTGTCCTCCATTTAGTGTGTCCCTCTTGGTGTGTCACAGGTCACAACTGATGGATGTGTGTAGCATTGCTTTCACACACCCTGAGAGACAGACAGAGAGAGAGACAGAAAGTGAGACAGAGACATTTTCATCTCTTTCCTGCTGTTATCCTTCTTTTCTCATCCTTACATCAGATTTCATCACTCCTGCTTTACCCTTTCACTGGCACCTGTTCCTGCAAGTCCTGCTGTGTGTGAGTGTGTGTGAGTATATGGCGGACACACACTTTTTAATCAGATTTCTGTCCATAATGCTCGGTGAACTAAAGCTGAACCTGTGTGTGTGTGTATGTGTGTGTGTGTGTGTGTGTGTGTGTGCGTGTGTGTAATTGAGCTGTGGACAGAAATATGGCTTTGCAGACACCACTAATGGCTTCTGTGCAGAGAGCGAGAGCACGAAGGGGCCGAGGAGGAGGAGGAGGAGGAGGAGAGTAATACAGAGCAAGAGGGAGATAAAGAGAGGGAGGGAGGTGGAGAGACAGAGTCAAAAAAAAAAAAGAAAGAAAGATGGAGTGTTGAGGTGAAAGCAGGAGGGGGACAGAAGAGCAGAGAGAGGGAGAGAAATAAACCTCCCATCCTAAAGCATATGATGGGGGAGGAAGCACAGAGAGAGAGAGAGTGTGTGTGTGTGTGTATGAGAGAGAGGGAGATATGGTGGATTTTGATTAACCATTTGACATAAAGCAAAATGTTTTAATCTGAGTAATAATAATATTAAGGCCTTCAATTCTCTCTCTCTCTCTCTCTCTCTCACACTCACTCACACACACACACACACTGAGCACCCTGAAGTCTTTTATGCTATTATTGCAGTTCACATTCTGCAGTGTGTGAACTGTTAATCAACTGTATGATGATAAATGCTATTATTATTATTATTATTATTATTATAGTTTAAGCATGTTTATGATGTTGGAAAGTGCATCTTTGATTCTCTTGTGTGTGTGTGTGTGTGTGTGTGTGTGTGTGTGTGATGTATGTGTAGGTGTTAGTGGCATTGTGTACATTAGAACTGCAGTGCTGGAAGATCAGCTCTGACATTAACACTAATAATAATGAGGCAGGCTGGAGCGCTCAGTTGCACACACACGATCCAGATGCAGTATTGAAACGATCAGTGTGTGTGTGTGTGTGTGTGTGTGTGTGTGTTTGTGTGTGTGTGTGTGTGTGTTTGTGTGTGTGTGTGTGTGTGAGCACCCCTGGAGGCATGTGTTGGCACGTGGTGTATTATTAGGAGGGTTGTTGGGAACGAGCCCCTCAGATTAGTGTGTGATCAGGCCAAGGCTCACTAGTGCTAATCAATCGTTGTGTGTGTGTATGTGTGTGTGTGTGATCAATGAAAGCGATCAGTCCAGCTGCTTTTGCCAAACTGTAGATTTGATTATTGTGCAGTTGGCATTTTTCACTTTCTCTATCCCTCGTTCTCTCGCTCTCTCTCTCTCTCTCATATGTGTGTATGTGTAGGTTTTTAGCTCTAAAGAAATGTGACAATTTTTTTTGGATACTGACATTAGGCTTAGGTCCAGTCACACTAGCAATTTGTCATTGAAATGATTTTTCAATTTCTCTGCTATCAGCAGTTTGGTGTCACGGTGTGAGTGCGGAATTTAGTGAATTTCCAGTGTCTTGGAAATTGTTATATTGTTATATTGTTGACCATTAGCACGGGTTGTGTTTTCTGTGCAGACCTCTAAAGAGCTGGTCTTTCTCACACTGCAGTGCAAAAATGGCTTTTAGTAGCGTACAGGAATGAGAATTTATAAAATACTTCTAAACCTGGCTATCAGTTACTCCATAATTCCTGCAGCGAGGCAGAAGACTGGATTACATGCTATATCTGTCTTTCACGTCGGTGTTTTTTACGGTTTACTCGGCCAATGAGGTAGCAAGCATAACGAGGTAACTGTACTCTCCTGCTATACTTGTCATCCTCACCACAATATCACTAAATATAGCTGAAAGTCATGGTTAACCAAAACAAAGTGGAGGAATTCTGCTTTCGGTGCCAGAACTCTGGTCCTTAATCACTCCTCTTTTACCCTACATTCACACTAGAAAGCGACTCCTGTTGCTTGTATTTTGTTGTCACATGTGGGTGGTGCATTTTTTTTGTTCTGCTAAGACACAGTGGTAGCTTTATGTAGCTTCTAAAGCATCTGACTAATTAAACACTAAATGAAATAAAGCACTAATCAAGTGAATTAATTGAAAACTGATTCACATGCCTGGTGTTGTACTGGTGTTGCTGCTGCTGCGTTGGCAGATTAGCAAAGCAAGCTAGCTGTACAAGCTATGTACACTCACCAGAGGCACAAGTGATGTCTGCTACTTCCTTCTAAGCTTTATTTTTCTTCAGGGTAAGATAAAACCACGATTCTAAGTTGTCCTAAGCAGGTAGGAACTAAAGTTGTGAATGGGGAACTAAAGACATGTCAGACCACAAAAGTGCCCTAGGATTGGGCCGAGGAATCATTTGAGCCATTTGTTTGGATTTGTCACTTTACTGTGTCATAACTCGTTCACATAGAACCTATCTGCACTTTAGCTATAATATTACTTGTATTAAGAAATGTACATTACCTTGTGTGTGTGTGTGTGTGTGTGTGTATATATATATATATATATATATATATATATATATACATATACATATACATACAAACACACACATACTGAATATAATCTACTGAATATAATCCTGTGTGTGTGATAGTATCACACTGTGGGATGTGTATTGCTTTGCAGTGAGCAACACTGTGTGTCCACTGTATGAACGACAGACCAGGTGGAGCGAGTGAAAACAAAGAGAAGGGGGGTTTAATGGGCACATGGAGGTGAAGAGCAAGAGAAAGAGGCAGAGGAAAGAATAAAAGAGGCACGGCACTTTATTTACACTCCCCCCCCACCCCGTGTCATGCTCGCTCTCTCTCTCTCTCCCTCTCTCTCCCTCTCCTGTGTGTGTGTGTGTGTGTGTGTGTGCGTGCGCGCGCGCACGCTAGAGGCTGCCGCCCGCCGTCGTCCATCATGGCTCCTATGAGCACCATCTGCTCAACATTACAGCCGCTGTTGCCTGGCTACCTGCTCTCCCTCTCTCCTGCTCCCACTCTCCTGCTCCCTCTCTCCTGCTCTCTCTCTTGTTCCTTGATCCCTTTATTTCTCTACTTTCCTCTCTTTTGGTTCTGTATCATTTCTTGTTATCATTTCACTGTTTTCTCACTGCTATCCCTTTCACTCCTTTTTTTTCCCTCTCTATTTTGTACACACCTCTTCAAAATTTTGAAATTTCAAAATTCTTTCTTTCTTTCTTTCTCCTGGTTTCCGTCTCCTTTTACCTCTATTTCTTTCCCTTCCTGTGTCTCTATTTCTTTCCTCTTTGAGCTCTTTATTTCTTCTCTTCTTTTTCTGATATTTATTCATTTCTTTACTTCACTTCATTTCATCTATACATAAACACTCGTGAAGCTCATTATCCTTTTCTATTTATGCCTCCCTGTATTTCTCTCTCTTTCTTTCTCTCTTCCTCTCTGTATATTCTTCTTCCTTCTCTTCTAGTTTTGCATAATTTTCCATTTCTTTTTTATCATTTCTCTATAGCTTTTCCTCACTCTTTCTCCAACCCTTTATTTTCTCCTGTTCTATCTTTCGGGTCTTTATTTATTGCTTCCTCTCTCTCTTTTCCCTTCTTCAGCTCAATATTGTTCGTCTCTCTCATTTCTCTACCTTGTGTGTCTCTCCCTCGTTCGTTCGCAGACACATTATGGAGCAGGCAGGAAGAGGGCGATGTATATTACAGCACTCGTGATTAAGCCGTCGAGTGTGTGGGGATGGGGGGGGGCAGTTAGAGAGAGAGAGTGTGAGCAAGTGAAGGAGAGATAGAGAGGAAAGTATGGATGACAGAGTTTGGGTTGTAAAAGAGGAAGTGGGGGGTGTGGGGACAGAGATAAGCAGAGATATTGAGGGAGAGACTCGGAGAAAAGCGAGAAGGCGTGCATGACTGCCAGATAGGCATGGAGGTGGGAGAAACAGAGATATGACGATTCAGAGAGAGAGGATAGAGCAACGCTGCCCTCATCTGTCCACACGCACACGCGCGCACACACACACACACACACACACACTCATGCTGCTCTGTGCTCGTTTTGTCAGCCTGGCTGGTTAAGTGAGGAGATCCTGCAGACTCGGCGGAGGTTTTCACGTATCGATCGCTGGACGAATCTGAACCGTCTGCTTTTAGAAGCAGAAAGAGGGAGAGGGAGTTAGAGCACAGCCGATAGATCAATACAGCAAAAAGCAAACGCGCGCACGCGCACACACACACACACACACACACACACACGAACATGCAACACTGAAGCCCATTGTTCTTATTATATCATGTCAGCTTCTAGCTTGCACTCTGCACAGACTCGGTTGTAAAATGTTTATGACGGTCTTATAAAGTAGTTATTAGCAGGATAAACCATATTCTCCAATGGTGAAAATTAATTCTTCGAGTAGGACATGGATCCCAACAACTACTGTCATCTAATGTTATCGATATGAACCTCCCAGTCCTCAGCACCGGAAATTTCCTGCCAAAGGCCCCAATTATTTTTAGATGTAAAAGCTAATGTGTAGCTCTGTAGCTTCATGATTCATTTCACTTGAGTCCAAAACAGTGCCTTATTCCCTGTAAAAGCATATATTGTTTGGCCACTAATCTATTGCAGTGCATTACGGGATATCAGTAGTGTGTCAGATACTGTGTTTTAAGAAATGATTTAATGCTGCATTATGTAGTGAATAGATGTAGTGATTTCTTATATAAAGTTTTTATACTCCTATACTAAAGTATTTTGGCATAGGTAGTATTAGTATAGTTAGTATCTGTAGTTTTGTCTCTCTCCTGAGCAGTGCCTAGCTGAGCTAATGTTAATACAACACACTACAAGTTCCCGTTCAGTCTTAAAGGCAAACTCCACCCTGAAACACATTACAAATGTTTATATTGAAATATCTGTGATGTGTTTAGTGATTCTGGTGCTACTTTGTCGGTTGGAGCTGTATTTTTGTGAATCTGATGAGAAGTTAGTGGTTATCACAGGGGGACATTACTAACAGTAGGAGCACAGTTACAATGGTATTTAAGAACAGAAAGTAACTGATGATCCAGCTGTTAGCCAAAGTGAAAACAGACCAGCTTGTTGAAGAAACCAAAGTAAATTTAATCATAAAATAAATCCTTTGCACAACTGAAGATGAACACATTATATTATAAATATTATTATTATTATAAATATAAAATATTGAATATAATTCATTTAGGCTGACTGCAGCTAAATACACTAAACGTTTGAACATTTTCAGCAAATTAATTGTAACGCAGCAGTGGGAGGAGTCAGAGGCGCTCACTGATGACATCGAGATGGCGGTGATTGGTTAAAAGGGGATGTTGTTCTGGGAAATACTGCAATGGCAGTTGAGGCTTAAATGTTGTCCTACTTAAAGAAATTGTGTTCATCATTCAGGCAGGCATTCCTGGACAGAGTTTTAGCTTAATTTGATCAGCCAGCTGCAAATTTAATCAAATGCCATCACTACAAAAAGTCATCTAATATTAGCTAGCATGCCGTTGGATAGCTATTTAGTGTCAGATAGACACTGCTCAAGCTAGTGTGTATTGGTAATGTACGTTTAAAGCCAGTAAAGCAGAACCTTAGTCTCTACATTGGAAAAGGAGGAGCTACATTATGGAGAACAATTTGTTTTGAAATAAACGATTTAGTACACTACATTACGAATTTGCTCCTCACTATGTGACTCACATTTTGTGGCATAAACACTCACTATGTAAACAATGATTTGACCCTGCATCAAACCAAAGGGAAATAAATTGAATACTGAATACATGACAAAGCTTCACAAAATGATTAATCCATCTCTTAATAAAACTATTAAATCTAAAGAGATGATGTTATCTTAGCACTCTGTTTTCCTCAGTGAACAGTGCATTATGGGTATACCTTGGGTGCTAGCGTACATCACATAAGTTGCATATTCTCCATTATATCACAGTGAAGTTGAATTCTTGATTGTGGATTGGTTAAAGTGTTGATTCATTTTCTATAACAGTAGTGCTGGCTGCAAGGCAAATCACAGGTTTATATTAATGCGATCGTTCTAATGTGTTATCGTTACAACTTGCGCAGGGACTTGGTGGACATTGCACATCAATGGATTAAAAAATGTGTGTAATTGTGATGTGAAGTTTTCTGTGAGGAGATGTTTATTTAGCATTTGTGATTTTTTGGTTACTCAGTAACATGACAAGCTGCATTTTTTTTGTCTCAATGTCAAGAGAGAGAGAAAAAAAAGAGAGGCTGGTGAGGGAACGACTGTTTATAGTTGTTATAACATGATAACAGGAACTAGTTTCATCGACGTTCTATAACATTAAATGTAACTAAGTGGATAAAAAAGTGTCATGTTCTTTAATAAATAAAAATTATTAGAGTTAGCAATGGTGTAAGAGGAATAAAACCCTGCTGTTGGACTGACAGTGGTAACAGTACAATAGCGTGCCCTGTCATGTTTTATTCCTTACCTATGTTCTGTGATAGCAATACACAATAGCAGACCCCAATAATGGTGCACTACATAGTGAATAGGGCGTAGTACAGACGTAGCGCCAGTCATAGTGTCATGGCTGATAATGTTTAATTTAAGCGCCTCTTTTGTTGACCCAGATTTCCCTGTCATTTGGTGAAATCAGGATGTTCTGCAGCAATCAAGCAAGAGTGTGTTCTGTAGGATTCAGTTAAAACAAGCTAGTCACAGCCTTCTGGACTGTCTAAACATCTGATGTAAATGTGTTTAGTTAGAATTGTCGATCAATTATTTATCCAAGAATGATCCTGAACATCATCTCTGTTACCGAAATGTGTATTTTTAAAAATAGTTGTTTTTTTAGAGAGAAAACATTATTTAAAAAAGTATTTTAGTGTTTAGTAAAATGGATCATTTTGACCCGAAATGCATCCAAGTGTTGAAGGTTGATGGAATTTTAGCTTGTTTGGTTTTTCGACTTTGGTGTGCCTCAGTAATGGTGAATCTTTTCAGTCTCAAGTCATCCTGACCTCAATCTCCACTTCAACGCAGTGCGCTTGTGCTGAATGAATCGTCCAGTTTTATTAGCTGTTTCTCTTTTCAGTGGTTGCTTTTTCTCTTCCTGCCTTTTTCATAGAGTTCTTATCACGCTTCTCTTTCTTCTTTTCCAGGAGCAGGGCATGGTCGGAATGCCGCGCCAGGCCGGAGGCGTCCAACCAACTCATGGTGGCCCAGGAGGTGTGCCGTCGGCTGGGCCTAATGGGGCGGGGCCAGGTGGTTACCTGGGCAACCAGCAGCAGCAGCAAGCAGCCATGATGAAGCAGATGATGGCTATGGAGCAGGAGAAGAGAGTTCAGCTTCACCTGATGGAGCAGCAGAAAGTTCAGCTCCTGCGGGAACAGAGACAACAGCAACACCACCACCTACTGGCGGAGCAGGTAGGCGGCATGTACACCTCACACAGACATACACATTTCCTCAGATCACCTTCACTGTCAGAACGCACCACCAAGATTCCATCAACTTTTGAGGAATTAAAGGGCTCGAGAACTGTCGTAAATAAGAAGTAAACAGTTTTTGAATGAATTTCAGGTTTTCCAGCTGGCACCAATAACCATACCACCATCACACTTTTTTTTCATTCTGATGTTTGATGTGAACATTAACTGAAGCTCTTGACCTGTATCTGCATGATTTTATGCATTCTGCTGCTGCCACCCGATTGGATAACTGCATAAATGAGGAGGTGTAAAGGTGTTCCTATTAAAGTGGATGGTGAGTGTATATTTCACCATTCAACCAGGTTATTTTTGAAATACACTCACTAGTTACTAATAGAAACACTTGTACACCTGCTCATTCATGCCATTATCCAGGCAGGTGGCAGCAACACAGTGCATAAAATCATGCAGATACAGGTCAAGTGCGTTAGTTAATGTTCACATCAAACATCAGAATGCAGAAAAATGTGATCTCAGTTCTGGTTTGACTATTTCAGAAACTGCTGATCTCCTGTTCAGTCTCTAGAGTTTCTAAAAGCATCGAGTGAGCGTAAACACCAATGTCAAGGCTAGTGGACTCGCTATAATCTGAAGACAATTTCAGCTCAAAATTTTGGCCTTTAATCTGGTTTGTTGAACAACAGAGGAAGCAGCTGGGTAGTGACACTGTCTTGTGTTGTTTTGGCTCTGATATTGTTTCAGAAATTGAAAAAAATTGATTCAAATTGACACATTGATAAAGAGGTTAAAGCAAACAACCTCCCAAGCAGGAACAGAAAAGCAGGAACAGGACTGACATGTGACCAGTGGAAAATACACAGGTACATAGGGTTTAGTGATGGCTTTAGATTAGAGATTTTAATAATTTGTCAATTTACATTTGTTTCTCATGAAATGTAATGTAAAAAGATCAGGATTCCTCGCGTATGTTTCACCCACTGTAGATATACAGTACATGTCATCACATTAAAGTGGACTTTCTGCTTTAACCTCATAGTCTGGTCCAGTTTAGATCCAGTCTGCTGAAATACACAACAAAAATGTTAGTGTACAAACACGTTTATAGTTGATGTACAGAAAAAACTGTACTGGCTTTTCAGTTAGAATATTTATCTCTACATTTCATTATTTCTACTACTTATATTCCGCATACATTACCCCTAAATACACCCACATGACTATTCTTATTGTATGTTGGTAATGTTTTAACAAAAGACCATCCACTTAAACACGCTTAAAGTGAGACAGATCAAAGTAATGTGTTAGCAAATGTGTGTGCGCGCACTCACACACACGTGCACACACCACCTGCTGTTTTAATTTCCTCTCTCTTCTATCTCTGAGAATATGCTGCTAAAGAGACTCTTAACTGATATTGGACAATGATCGCACACCTCTATCTTCTGGGTAAAAAATTTTTCTGTTTTGCCCACCAACACAGCACACACTTACAGAAACACACAAATAAAAATTAGCACACTTCTCCAAGGATCTGTACCATTTTCCTGAATTTACATTAACGTTATTGTTTAAGCTTTTCCCTCACCTGAGCTCACCTGTTCCTCTTTTGTGCACTTTAATCTGTAGCAGCAGTGGTGAGATGTGTCCTTAAAGTGTGTGTGTGTGTGTGCACTGACTGTGTTTTTATTTGCAGTTACAGCAGCAGCAGCATCTCCCGAGGCAGATGAGTCAAGCACAGAGAAACCCATATCCTCTCCAACAATTTCCGGGTGAGAAACAAAGACGAGCAGTTAGACAATTACATTCCTTGTATTTCATCAATTAACATGCATATACCCACTTAGTGTGTTTAGTACATAAACTCTATGGATTTTAAATAGAGCTAATCAGCAAATGTGCATTAGGGCTCTAAAATTCCTTTAAGAAATGCATTTAAATGTTAAATTATTTGAAAAGATTTAGTACTTCAGCACTACTACTACCATGTATTTATATTATATAATCTATGGAAGGTGAAAACTGTTTCACTTTTAAGCAGTTTTTCAAATAAATTCACAAAGAAGCACTTTATACTGACATATTTTATATCATTTTATATGTTATACACACTTATGCACCATTTTCAGTTCTTCTTTATACAGAAAAGCCCATGGTGAGGACAAATTGGTTACCTTTTTCTCTACATGTGCTCACTCCATAGGGCATAGCGTAATGGCACTGTACAACCTATTTAGTGTACTATAAGCCCAATAGAATACTATTTGTGAAAAGCAGAGAGACTACTGTTAAGTTCCAATTGGAAATTAACTACTTTCATGTAATATCACTATTAGGACACATACTGTATGTGTTATAAATAATTAGTCAGAACAAAATGTGAAAATAAAATAAAACATGGCATATTTGAAATGCATTTACTCTGCACCTTTTCACTACATCAAGGGACAAAGGTCATTTAGCCAAAGTGTAGACAAGTGCACAAGTTTTGACAGACTTGTATAACATGACTAAAAAGAACATGACATTGGAAGAGGGACGTTTGTTCTGTTGGCTCCCTGTGTGTGTACACCTCACTCTCACACTCTCACCTAGATGTCTGAACAGCTGAGTCACTGGCAGTCTTCAAACAACGTCTAAAGACTTACCTCTTCCTCAAGTACTTAAATTAGCACTTTAAAAAAAATTGTATTGTCGGAGCGCTTGTTACTATATTACCTCCCAACAGAGTTTTTGGACTGATGTCATTCCAATTTGTGACCTAGGGGGCCAGTATCAGAATGTATTTACTGATATAAAAGTGCTTTGAAGTCTCTAAGTCGCTCTGGATAAGGGCCTCTGCCAAATGCCATAAATGTAAATGTTCCGTTGCTCTCTTCATTGCAGAGTTTTTTGTTTATTTCACTCTTCTCACAGATCATTCACTCTTTTAGTCTCCAAATTACTACTTTGTCAAGTGCACCGACTGCTCCTGCCTCCTCCTGAGCTAATGAGAGAGCTCACACACTCGCGCACACACTCACACTCCTACTCCCTTAACACACACACAAGCATTCATGCACACATTCACGCACACGAGCATATACAGAAGCAGACACGTTGGCAAAACTGTATGAAATATAAAAGGACATCCCCCCCCCAACCCATACACACAAACACACACATACCCTGAAGGGAAGTGTGTCTATTGATTGTTCTGTCACGTTGCCATGGAAACCATGTTAGATGTAGATCCGATGGGAAATACCCTCTTAGTCACAGCCATCAGTGGGAATGGGACCTGGAGAGTGTGTGTGTCTCACATTAGACATGTTCAGGTTTGTTGAACATGGCACAATGTTCAAGTCAGCTGCAAATGAGCATCTCTGTCCAGTCTTCACCCTGTAATCAGGGTAGGCTTCAGTGTAAAGCTAGGCCACAGCCCCTTTACTGGGACTGACGGGTACAGAGCCCATCCCCTTCTTCACTGGGACTGATAGGCACAGAGGCCACGTCTCTGTCACTGAAACTAACCAGTACAGAGGCCCTGCCACATTCACTGAGACTGATGGATTCAGAGGCCACACCTCTTTCATTGGGACATTGGACAGCTTGGTCAGGATTGTAGAACATCACTAGGCTCAATTTCAGCCTGTGCTCACTCCCCTCAGCATCCTCTCTTCAAAACATCAGCTGCCTCTGTTTGCTTATTTGATTGTTTATTTCTTTATATATTTATTGGCAGTGCTGAACTTTCTCCCTCACATTGCCTGTTGTCATGGCAACTTGCCCTCCTCCCAAATTTCCCTGCACAATTTCAGTCTGCACTGGAATGGACTATCAGGATTGATGGAGCCTTTCCAAATGAATAGAGACGCACCATGCATCGCATTACACAGCTTCGCTGCTGATTTGCCGTGCATGTGCCTGTGTGTTTCATGCAGAGTTGAATTACTAATCTTGGTTTTCTATTTCTTTACTTATTGAGGAATTTTATACATTGCTAAACAGTTTCAGTGTTATACAGTTGAGCTTTAATTGAACCCCAGGAGCTTTCAATTCAGAGTTAGTGGTATTTGGTTGAAGTATTAATTTAATATTCCTCTAAACATGACGTAATGTTTTTCTATGCTTGGCTAGGCACACAGCAGGAGATGGCGGCGAGGAACCAGGCGCTTCAGAGCATGAGGAACGCTCGCCTCCTACAGCAGCAACAGCAGCAGAACCAAGGCATGCTACAGATGGCACCAGTCCAGAACCCTGGTCCCATGCCCACTCAGGGCGAGATGGGCATGGCCTATGGAAGCCAGTCAGGCACGCAAGCAGCTATGTACCAGGGAATGAACTCGGGAATGGGTCAGATGCTCCAGCCGCAGCATCACCCCAACCAGGCTAGCATGGCCATGGCACAGAGACCTGCGGGCACGGGCGGTCAGGGAATGGTGGGAGGCGGAGCTGCAAGTGGATATGGACAGGGCATGATGATGAACCCTGCCCTTTCTCAACAGCAGATGAAGCCATCTGGGCAGCCAATGGCCAAATCCCAAGCTCAGAGACTGCAAAGCATGATGGGAGGTGGAGGTCAGGGATGGCCCCAGCAGCAGCAGCAGAATATGCAGGCCATGACTGGAAGGACTACAAACGACATGGTTGCATTTAACAGTAACTCTGCATACGCCATGCAAGGTGGGCAGCCATCAAGGATGCCTAAGCAGCATTTCAGCCAAGGGATGGGTGGCCAGGGCATGGTGGACCCACGGGCCATAAACCCAGCAAGCATGGGTGGACCCATGTTGCCTCACATGGCAGGCCAACCAAGGACCAATCAGCCGCGGGGAATGGCAATGTCAGGTATGGGTCAGGCTGTGCCCAGCATGGCTGCTTTTGGACAGGGCTCCACGCAGGCCATGGCAGGGGCAGGACCGGGCGGAGGGGCCTATATGCCAAGCGGGCAGACACAAGGCTACCAACGGACATCAAGTCAAGACTTGGCTTACGGTTATGCTGGCCAATCAGGGACTGGGAGTGGGGTCTCGTTCGGCCTGTCAGACAGTGCAGAGCTGGACTCAACGGACGGTTGGATGGAGGAGTTTTTCCCCAGCCAATAGCCAATGTGGAAAATGTTTGGGGGTGGGGGAATCTTTGAGATGGGCCAGAAAAGTGTTTTTTTTTTTTTTTCAAAAAGAGAAATGAAAATCATTTCTAGATGGCGTGTTTGTTTTGGGTTTTTTTTTTTTTTTTTTTTTTTGTTTATTGTTTCCATTTAATATAATGGGAAGATTCTTACATGTTGTGTATTGTATGTGTGATGTCACTATATTTAAACCAACAATCTCTAAGATCTGATTCTAGCTAGAAGCCAAGTCTCTTTAGACTTCGTCCTGCGCCCTTCATCATCTTTTCTTCATCATCTTTTCCAGACTTTTCTAGGGACGACACAGTGTAAAACCTAAATTAATTAATTGTGAAATAGAAAGATTTTTGCCCAGTGTTTAGATCAGATGTTGGTTTTTGCTCTCAACTCTGTCTGTTTAGTCAATAATGAATTCTGAAATGTGTGTGAGAGAATGTAAGAGAGAATTTGTAAAAAAACAAAAAAAAAATACAAAAATACAAAAGCACCGTCACCTCACCAACAGTTCCCTTTGCTCTGATAGTGATTCAGAGAGCCAGCAGTTCCACTTCCACTGCGTTCTTTCTGCAAACATCACAGCAAAACACCTCGCAGTCTTTACTCTCAGCACATACATCATCCAGTGTTTGAGAGCTTTAACTAATCGAAGAGACTTGGCAGCTACAAATTTGTCTCTCCACCTAAAATCTGAAGGCTGGAGGACATTATGTTTTCTCGTAAGTCATATGGCAGCTAGGAACACAAGCATGGCGTCGTCTCCCACATGGGCCAGAAACAGTGTCCTCTCAAGCAATGTTCAGCCAAACACACATTTTAGATCCAACCTTCGAATGTAACAGCTTCCACAAGTGACTTGTGGCAGTTATAAAGGCTTTCACATAGCAATGGGAAAACAGGAATGATCACTTGTCTAATTGCTTTCTATGTTCAGGAAAAAAAATACATGACAAATCATTTGACATAACTAAAGATAACAAATCAACTTATTTCCTTTTATTCATTCAGACCCTTTTAATCAAAGCATAAAGCTGAGCAGTCAAGCACCACCCAAGGTCTTAGTACTAATCTTCTGATAAATTGTAATCTCATGTTATGTATCAAATTAATATTTTCACACCCTTGAATTGAATTGTTCATGTAAAACAAGTTCTTAAGGTCTTGTGTTTGTTCTATCGGGTTTGACACAGCATCACTGCCTGCCTTCATTCAGAGCAGAAAGCCATCAGTTCCTGTCAGTACGTTCTTTACAGCCAACTTGGAAGGGAGAAAAGACTGTGTGGAGAAGACACAGTCCATGAAGGCTATATTCATAAAACTTTATAACTGTGCTTATAATGCTTCATAAAACTGGTAATGATCGTATTTGTAGGTAACTCCGATAATGTCTGGTAAAGCATGTAACAACTGCCTGTCACAGTTCCTTGTTATGTCACAGTTTTAAGTTTCATATTTAGGTTTCATAACTACTATAAACTTTAGTATGTCATGGAAACATCAATTGCAAAGTAATTACAGAACAAAGCAGTTTAAAAAGCAACTGTAGATTAAAAGTTATCAATAGTTTGTCTGTACTTTTCCAAACTCACAAGAACACTTATTTAGCACCAAAACTTTTTAAATGATGTGATTTAAGCGATCAATCCTGAGCTCAGGTTACTGTCTAGGTGGTGTTTCACATGTCCTATAATGTTCATTTAGGTTTCTTCCAGGTTCTCAGATTCTCCCAACCTCCCAAAAACATAGAACAGGAGAATTGGCTGTGCTTAATGACTCCTAGTGTTTGAATGGACTGGTGACCCATCCAAGGTATATTCCTACCATGACTCTGACCAGGAGAATTACTGGTTACTGATGGATGGATGAATGAATGAATGAATGAATTCGTTCCTAGTGTTTCTAAAAATAATTTCATGATAATGGCATTTTAAGCATAAATGAACTTTGTACACATGACAATAATTTGAAAAATTCCCTGATTCCCTGAAAATTCCTAGTAATTTATTTGGGAAGTATTTGAGTAAATAACAATGCTTACAAATAATTACCTAATACAATCATAAGCACAGTTATAATGATTTATGAGTGTTACTGATCTTTGTTTTCTTTATTGTGATAAAACCCATTGCAGATCAGTCCCTTATTCAGTGACCTAGTAAGTCTTTCAATCTAGCCTGATTGTCTTAAGTCTCTGAGGAATGTAATATGACGACTGTGTCTATTTTTATTTCATGTCATTGTTGTTATCAGAAGGAGGAACCAATCGCCGTGTCTGCAGTGTTTCAGGACGGTGAAAGTGTTACAGTATTGCTCTTACTATTGTAATAACCATGATCAGGGAGGTGTGGCCTGCTCTCTCCATCCTCCTTCTAATATCTCAACTTATTCGGGACCAAGTCACACACAACGTATCGTTTTTCTGTTCGTCATTTCTGTCAGTCATCGATGTTGTCTCTTCAGCTTTTATTTTGTACTGGTGCTGATTATATATATATATATATGTGATGAAAAAGATTCTATATAAATATTATATATATATATATAAATATATGAGAATGGCTATATGTAAATATGTTTCTACTGCTTTAAATACACCAGAAAATGTGTCTCTACTTTCTGTAAAGATATAACTGTTTAAGATAGAGTATTTTTATTTCATTTTTCCACTTTTAAACTCATCTGAGCTATACCATTGCACTTCAGACAATGTCTTACTACTAATGGGTAATGTAAACTTTCTCTGATTTTTATTTCGAAGGGATTTTTTTCTCTAGTTGGAGAATTTCAAGCTGTACCTAATGCAGTGCTTCTACTTTCTTCCCTTGTACATACTTATGAAAAAGTTAACACCAGAGACTTACAAAAAAGGAAGAAGTTTTTTTTGTTTTTCAGAAAAATACAATAAAGAGAGAGTTTTCTCGCTGATCCTATTAAATGAAATGTGCTCTTCTTGACTTGTTCCACATACAGCCAAAAAAAACAAGATTGTGAATATGAGTGGCATGAAAACAGAAAGAAATAAGAGAAATGGAGAGTAATAGAAAAAAGGGAGAAGACATCTGGCCCATTTTGAAATGTAGAAGCAGCCAGGTTAACTTCAAGCTTACAGACCATTTGAAAAGTTATTTTTTTTAATGGCATTATATTTTAATTATGTAATGCTGCCGATACCAAGGTATGACATTTTAATTTTGGAGCTATTTAATAAAATTTCAGAAATTCTAAGAAGTTTGAGCTCTTAATGTTACTTCTTACTTTGCTCTAAAAAGACCTTCGTATAGCTTTAAAGGGCCAGTTGCTACTTGATAAAGCCTACTAAAATACGGTAGTGGGGTGCAGTCATTTCATTCAATAAAAAAATAGATTCTGATTGGTCAAAAGGTGTTGAACAGTGTTCTATAACAGCAGCTCTGACAGTAGTGTCGACATTTTTATATTAACACACTCATTTTCATTTCTATAGTAACAACTTAAACAGGGACTGGTATCTCAGACGCTCCACATAAATAAATTAAAAACGTGTCATTGCTGATGTGGTGGTGTAAGGAGATGTTTATTTATGGATAGATTCTCCAGTGTCTGCTCTTTTTTAATGGTCAGCTGATAAACACAGGAAGGTCACAGGACAGAGGACTTTGAGACATGAGAAGCTACACCGAGAAGCTTTTTTTTTTTAATTCACTGCACGCCCAGTCATGTTTTAATCCAGATTTACAATTAAGTTCAAACCAGAATGAATACCAGAAGGGTATCAGTTAACTAAGTCGCAAATACTTTACTGAACTATAATCTAAAACTACAATGGATAATAAACCTCTGTCCCTGAACACACTCCCATGGCTGAAAACTTACTGACTGTTACAAAGCACTGACACTGGAGACTCCTTCCATAAATGTTAAATAAATGCTTGTTGAAATATAGCTTCACCATATCAACAATTACACATTTTAAATAACATTTTTTCCTTCATTTTCATTTATAATTAGGTTTAGATAAAGTGGCTATACAAGTTCATGTGAATGAGCTGCTACTATTGAAACAATAACTGATTAAAACAAGTTTGTTAATATAAAATCTGTCAGTCAGCACTACTGTCAGCATTATCATTTCTACTACAAAAACACATGTAACAACCATCTCGAGGTATAAGAGGAATAAAACACTGTTATTGGAAAATAATCAGCTGCAGGGTAGTAAGTCATTCAGCCTCGTGTCAGGGCGTGTCACACAATCTTGTCACTGATTATTTTCCTAAAAGCACGCCCTCAAGTCTTTTACTCCTTATTTAATAGGACCTCACACTATCATAGTATAGCATGCTTCATAACAAGCACAGCTACTAAGCCACACAAAGACACAAATAATCGCATTGTTGACAAAAATGTTATAATTGCACCAGCTCTCCCTTTGCTGTTGATTAACTGCCTTTTTATAGATCTGAGCATCAGTGTAAAGAACAAAAGATCATGAAAGGAAAACTAAATAAATCAATCAACTTGTCAGCACAAATAGGAACACAAAATGGGTAATTTTGAATATATATATATATATATATATATATATATATATATATACACACACACACACACACACCACAGGCTCACTGTTGAAACATGTCT
>CM075005.1:6693970-6706379 GCA_037576675.1 Pangasius sanitwongsei | reverse complement strand
ACTCCTCTTAACGCCGCACACGTCACTTTCATACCAACACACGTCTCACACTCCTCTTAACGCCGCACACGTCACTTCCTTACCAACACGTCACACACGCCTCTTAACGCCGCACACGTCACTTTCATACCAACACACGTCTCACACTCCTCTTAACGCTGCACACGTCACTTTCTTACCAACACACGCCTCTTAACGCTACACGTCACTTTCTTACCAACACACGTCACACATGCCTCTTAACGCTACACGTCACTTTCTTACCAACACACGTCACACATGCCTCTTAACGCTACACGTCACTTTCTTATCAACACACGTCACACATGCCTCTTTCTTAACGCTGCACACGTCACTTTCTTACCAACACACGTCACACACGCCTCTTAATGCTGCACACGTCACTTTCTTACCAACACGCGTCACTTTCTTACCAGCACGCGTCACTTTCTTACCAGCACGCGTCACTTTCTTACCAGCACGCGTCACACACGCCTCTTAATGCTGCACACGTACCTTTCTTACTAACACACGCCTCTTAACGCTGCACACGTCACTTTCTTACCAGCACACGTCACTTTCTTACCAGCACACGTCACTTTCTTACCAGCACACGTCACTTTCTTACCAACACACGTCACATACGCCTCTTAATGCTGCACATGTACCTTTCTTACCAACACACGTCTCACACACACCTCTTTCTTAATGCTGCACACGTCACTTTCTTACCAACACACGTCACACACACCTCTTTCTTAACTCTGCACACGTCACTTTCTTACCAACACACGTCACACACGCTCTCTTTCTTAACACTGCACACGTCACTTTCTTACCAACACACATCACACACACCTCTTTCTTACCAACACACGTCACACACGCCTCTTAACGCTGCACACGTCACTTTCTTACCAACACGCCTCTCTTACCAAAAACGTTACTTTCTTACAAAAACACGTCACACACGCTCTCTTTCTTAACGCAGCACACGTCACCTTCTTACCAACACAAGTCACACGCTCTCTTTTTTAATGCTGCACACATCACTTTCTTACCAGCACACGTCACTTTCTTACCAACACACTTCACACACGCCTCTTAATGCTGCACACGTACCTTTCTTACCAACACACGTCACACACGCCTCTTAACACTGCACACGTCACTTTCTTACCAACACATGTCACACACGCCTCTTTCTTAACGCTGCACACGTCACTTTCTTACCAGCACACGTCACTTTCTTACCAGCACGCATCACTTTACCAACACACCTCTCACACGCCTCTTAATGCTGCACATGTACCTTTCTTACCAATACACGTCACACACGCCTCTTAACGCTGCACACGTCACTTTACCAACACACGTCACTTTCTTACCAACACACGTCACTTTCTTACCAGCACACGTCACACACGCCTCTTAATGCTGCACATGTACCTTTCTTACCAACGCACGTCTCACACACACCTCTTTCTTAATGCTGCACACGTCACTTTCTTACCAGCACACGTCACTTTCTTACCAACACACGTCACTTTCTTACCAGCACACGTCACTTTCTTACCAACACACGCCTCTTTCTTAACGTTGCACACGTTACTTTCTTACCAACATACGTCACACGCCTCTTAATGCTGCACACGTCACTTTCTTACCAACGCGTCACACGCCTCTTTCTTAACGTTGCACACGTCACTTTCTTACCAACACGTCACACATGCCTCTTTAATGCTGCACACATCACAAATGCTCTCTCTTAACGCTGCACACGCCCCTTTATTACCAACACACACCAACACATCACTTTCTTACCAACACACCTCACACGCTCTCTTACTTAATGCTGCACACGTCCCTTTCTTACCAACACGTCACACACACCTCTTTCTTAACGCTGCACACATCGTCTTCTTAACCCTGCACGTTGCACGTGCCACTTTGACAATGATCATCGCGCATACCACTTTCTTAATACTGCACTTCACACATGGCACTTTCTTAACCCTGCATGTCGCACACGTCTCTTTCTTAACAATCTGTTGCACACACCATGTTCTTATAGATGCACATCGCAGCATAGCATACCATAGCCAAGGAGTCCGTTATTTTTAGTTACAAAATCCACAATTTATTATATTTATATACACACCAAGTTATTATATTTACTATTATATTTATTATTAAGGACCTATAATCTGTAGCATATAGTTTAACCTATAGTTTAACATTTTTGCCTGGTCAGTTGTATTAAATGGGTTTACTCCAAACCTCAATAACTCAAAAACATGCAGACTTATAAATAATAAATGCCACTTCATGTGTTATAGATGGGGAAAATGGGGTTTGTGGAATTTCCTTTACAGTTAAAGGGATCCCTGGCTACAAAACATTTGAGAACTGCTGCCCACAAGAACCTTTTCCCTGCACAGATCTTTAACATTTTGTTATTGTCACAATGAACTAAAAAAATCATTTCCTGCCAATATAACCAGTGAAACTAGCAAAACTGGTTAAAGAATCATCCATCTTATTTTAAGGTAGGCATTCTGTGACATTGCTCTCAAGAGTCCTTTCTAGCATCTGGAACACCATTACACCATTCTCCAGCAGATGGCAGGAGAGTCTACAAGAATGATATCTTTTACACAAGCTTGGGATCTTACATTTTAGTGAGTATAAATTTAGATTGTCTTAATTATCTTAGATTAGTTTAGATAGATAGATAGATAGATAGATAGATAGATAGATAGATAGATAGATAGATAGTGTTTTTAACAATTACAAGCTCTGATTGGAATCAGCTGATTTGATATTGATATGTTGTACTTATTCTTATACAACTTCAAAACATTACTAATACAGGAAAGAAAGAATTCATTGTACATACAACGCCACAAGCTGACTCCGTGTTAGGTTCTTGCATTCAGTTCTTTGCATCTTCAATCCCTACTCTCTAGCGCTGGGTACAGTGACACTGCCCCTTACTGCACATGTTCACGTTATATGCAAGTATGTTGGAAGACACCTGTGTGCCAGATCTACAAGTATACGTTCCATTTAAACTGTTGAGATAAGATGTTGTCTCTGTCCACTGTGCTGAAGATTGAGAGGTTTTCAGATTGGAGCTCTCCATGGTGCTGGTGTTTGCTACATACAAGATGAAGTGCAGTTTTTCTACTGACATTTCCCTGACCCTACAAATAACATTATATACAAGCTTAAAATTTATTTTTGGAACTAGATACACACACTTTACCCAGATTAAGAGTATCAAACATTGAGAAAAATGTATTAGATCATTTAACTTTACTTGTGGGGGCAGCATGGTGGTGCATTGCTGCCTTATAGTATCATTGGGTGAGTGGACAGATGTGTGGTTGGACAGATGAATGAGTGAGTGGGGGGATGACTGGACGGGTGGATGAATGGAAGTATGGATGGTTCAGTGGGTGGATGGATGGATGAATGTGCGGATTGTTGTGAGGACGGCAGGGTGGACAAGAGGGAGGATGGGTGAGAATACGGATAAATAGATGTGTGTTTGGCTCAATGGATGGGAGGATGGACAAGCACATGAACAGATGGATGCATGGATGGAAGGATGGATGGATACATGGATGAATAGGCAGGTGATTTGGTGGGTAGATGGATGAATTGTTGGCTGTGTGGGTGGATGTATGTGCCAATGGATGAATGGGCGAGCGGGTGGGTGGATGGGTGTGTGTGTCAATGGATGAATGGGCGGGCGGGTGGGTTTATGGATGAATGGGCGGGTGGGGGTCTGGAAGGCTGAAAGGGCAATTGGGTGGATGAATGGGTGGGTGGGGGTTTGGAAGGATGAATGGGCAGGTGGATGGATGAGTGGGGTTTTTTGGATGAATGGGTGGGTTGGTGAATGGATGGGTGAATGAATTGGTGGGGTGGATAGATGGAGTGAGTGGGTTGTTGGATGAATGGGTGGGTGAGCGGGTAGGTGGGTGGTCGAATGGATTGGTTTAGTTGTCACTAGTCATCAATCCAATTCCCTTTGTATTACCTCGTGTTTGTAAGAAAAGAGGAAGATGTTTGGAACAAAACTGTGACTTAACAGGCAGTGTTTGTTTTGGAAATGAATTATTACTCAGTAGCATTTATTTATCTGATTATTTAAGTCTTAGACAAATACACCGTAGACAAATACATAATGAAGAATGTCAACAGCAGCAGGTTTAGTTCACACCTGAGCATACCTGGAATTAGGTCTACTTCCTACTTGCCAACTTCCCCTGCATTTCAAGCCCAGCTATCTTTCAAATGTAGCTCTTTTTTTCCAGAAAACAATTACCTTTACATGCACAGCTGCATGTGTAAAAAGAGTGTAAACTGAATCAGAAACATGCCTTGACTTGCTGAACAGATTTACATACATAGTTCATGAGTGAGGTAGCTGGTTTGCATTGGATTTACATGTCTGGGTCAGCTTGACATGTCGTTAAAAACAGATAAAACACTGTCTGTGGATTTCCCCACAGAATTTGCCTACTTTTGAATTGCTGCCACAGGCATATTTCGAGTTATTGACCATTGTGCTGGTTTTAAATGGCCATCGGGCTGCATTGGTCACATAGACCTGGCACCCCTGCTGAGTGTCCTATGTTCTGGGTACAGGAGTGATCAACTGCAGTCATGGAGTTTCAGAATCCAGCAATATCCATAATAAGACAAATGATTCAATTGTCCAGTTAATTGCAACTTTTAGTAGGTATCAGGCTAATTACTAGCCTTGACTGGACCTCCAACTCTTCAGCACTGGAGTTGGGTACTGCTGATCTGAACTGCTGCAGGGTAACCATTGCTGTGTGTGAATATCCCTACTACCCTACTATACAGAAGGCGAAAAGCAGTACGGCAAAGGAGTAATATGGATGAGTAGTATGAATTTTCAGTATTCATAAAACAGTAGGCAAGAAATACCCGGATGACCTCCTGCTTCCTCTGAGATTCTGCAGTATGGAACCAGTGGACACTGCGCTATCCCATAAGACAACGGGACTGGCACAGAAGAGCTTTCAGAATCAAAAATGGTAGAAGGCAGCGTGTCGGCTCTTTGTAAGTGTAAGTGCTATAGGTGTTAAACGCTGTTCCTTGTGCTTAAACCATACCTGTTTACGGTTGCCACAGCGTTTAAGTTTTTGTGGTTATTATGGCGTCGTAGGTCACATGACAATGCCAACAGGGGGGATGTAGTATGTCCAGATTGTAGTCATGCTACACACATATACTGATCAGTATGTACTGTATCAACGGCCGAGTAGTAGGTACTGCCACAGTACGCGATTTCGGACGCACGGCATGATACCTGAGACAGAGCCATCTCCGAGAGACATATAGTCATTTTAGATAAGAATAATTAAGTATCTTCATAACCACTTGAATAGCGCCAATGAATAGCGATCATACTACTGATCATTAGGTGACACAGTAAACTGAAGCTGAAAAGATATTGGCTTCTACAACAGGACACTGATCCAAAACGGACCTTAAAATACACCATGACAACTTCAACAAACATAAGCTGAAGCTTTTAGAATGGCCCTCCCAGTCCCGTGACTTGAACATCAGTGAAAATCTTAAACATGCTGCACATGCGAGACAGCCCAAGAATCTCTCAGAACTAGAAGTATTCTGCAAGGAAGAGAGGGTGAAAATTCCTATAAAAAGAATAGAAAGACTCCTAGCTGGCTACAAAAAGCATTGCAAGCTGTCTTATCTATCAAAGGGGTTGTTACTAAGTACTGATTAATACAGTCTCCAAACTTTTGAACAGGACACAATTATTTTTTTTCTATTTTTAAAGGTCATCAACTATGAAATAATTGTGCTATAACACTTGCAGAAAAATAGTTTGCTGCAGCGGTACTTTTCACATCAAAAATCAACAAAAAAAAAGTAATTTGGCCAGGGGTGCCCAAAATGTGCATACAACTGTAGACATTTAAAAGGACAAACAAGTGATGTTGAGTTATGGAGTTCCTAGCACATGTAATGTACATACTGTACATGTTATAGTAATGTGACCTAATGATCAAGCTCAATTTGCATGGCCACAAGCCCTACAACAATCACGCATAATAAAGGTCAAGCTATCAGTTTGTATTAAAATGAGATGTAAGCAGTATGCATGGAGATTTTAGTGTGATAACTATGCATATGTATTGAGAACACAGGTCCATCTCTGGGATTTGTGTATTAAAATGAGATGTAAGCAGTATGCATGGAGATTTTAGTGTGATAACTATGCATATATTATTGAGAACACAGGTCCATCTCTGTGATTATAATTACTAAAGACATCTGATCGATTATATCCAATCCAAATAGTACTAAGTTTATACTACTCATGTCTGTGATGTACATCCTTCCCCTCATCATTCCCAAACAAAACAAGCAGAACTGATCATTTTCTTAAAAGGAAATCTAATAACAACCTCTGATACAGTATATGCACTTTTGATTTACTACTTATGGAAACAAACTCATCTATACAGCTTTTGTATAACATTTGATTATTACTGACTAATACATCAGCCCTCCTTTCTATGATCCATGATCTAGCTCTCCCAGTTAAAGTGATTGAAAGGTGAAGGCGATGTCCTGATAATAGTTCATATGAACGTTTTTCCAAACTGGATTTTCATGAATTTGTTTACAATTTGCACCTGCCACTACAATATTTGTAGCTGTCCCAGGAGTTTTGAATCATTCTATGCAGTCCTCCTATTGACGACTTCTAGATGAGCATAGAAGGAGCAGTTGCACTCGAAGGTTTCAGAATTCAAAGATTTCTGACACTGCCAGAACTGCTGTCTGAATCAGCTGTCTTTGGTTGCTGTGGCACTAAATTGGCTGGCAGTGAGCATGTCACATTATACTTCCCGAGACGTGAACTCACAACCAAAAGAAATTACTTTAATGTGAGACAGCAAAATCGGGCTGAAAATCATACAGTGTAAACCCGTCTTAAAACGGCGATCCATAGGTGTTCATCTGGATTGAGATCTGGTGTGCGTGTGAATGCTATAACTTATTACATCATTTTTCATCCTCATCACACCATTCAGTGAGTCCTCATGGCCTTTGGATGGGGGCGGGGTCAGACTAGAAAAGACCACTCCCATCAGGATAGAAATGTTTTAATGACGGGATATAAGCAGTGGCGGAAATGTGTCACGATGGACCCCTGTATAAGCTTTACTACATCAGTAGTATCCTCATAGCTCTGATTAATATCACCCAACACTATCATAACAAAGTAGAAAACAAGCATGTGTACAAGGCAATGAGTTATTAACACACACAAAATGGTTCAAAGCTTTAAAAAGCACAGCTCTTTATGCAAATACCGGCAGCCATGACCAACAACAGAAGCCAGTCAGGTTACTCACTCATTTCAAGGCCTCGTTTGATTCAGCGCACTTTCAGTTCAACAAATATTGGTATTAAAAACACGCTACCAAAAAAGCAGAACAATATATTATAAACGGCAGCTGTTAGCAAACTAATTACTACCCTGCTGAAAAAAACAATAGAAACCATCACAAAATTCTAATGGTTTTTTACTACAAATACCATTACAAACCATCAGCTAACCATGAAAATCATTACCATTGCCATTACTGGTCCTTAGACATAGCATGCCAGCAACAGAAGGCAGCAAATTACCAGTAGAGACCCACAGGGACCATTACAGTTTCCATTAAAGCCAATACAATTTCCATTATAACCATTACAAATTCTATGGGTTTCTACTGTTTTTTTCAGCAGGGTAGGTGAATTAAATGTACTAAATCACCCATATTTGCTAAGAGAGTTATGATAGTTTAGTTTAACACTTACCAGCCAGAGTTCACTGTCATGGATGGAGACAAGATACCAAAACAGGTGTAAAATAATTATTTAATCACTTGAGGTTTTGTTCAGTTCAATTCTGTCTTTCTTCTCTTGGTTTTTAGGCTCCATTTGTACGTTTATGATCAAAAGGCATTCGGACACTTTTACTAGTGTTTGCTGCACTGCTGGAAACAAATAGCATCAAACAAGCAAAGTAATTAAAGCGACCATTAGTGACTTCCAAATCACATGATCAATTTGGGTGCATCCTATTGGATACAACACGACCTCGTGGCTCTCTACGAAATGGAAAACTACCTTTGAAATTCCACATTAACACAAAAATACGACACTTCATGAAGGACAAGTGTCCGTCGAATGTAAAACTGTAATGCATTACGTATAATAGAAAAGTAAATTGTAACCATGAAGTAGATTTGTTTGGCTTTAATTGTCTAAGCCAGAAGAGCATTACAGTTCTTAAAATTGCACACTCTAACTGTTAGATTGTGTCGTTATCCATGTCGACTATAATGGGGGACTTGCATTTCATACTGTGAAGCACTGCCATTTTGAAATAGTGCGGCTCTAGCCTTTCCAGCAGCATCGTTTACATCAGTACAGTGAGATAGCATGCTGTCCTTCATGTCATTATACAAGGTATTTATGTGTTATATGAAATATGTGTTTTCTTACCATCATAGTTGTGTATGTTTAAAGCCTTTCTTCGGCTTGCTAGAAGGGTCTTTATTAAATGTTCTTACATCCAGTATCTGATGGACATCACTGACATTCCTCTTTCAGGATCTCTTGCAGATATTGACTGTAAAATACCACCGTTGTGAGTGTAGTGAAAGAAGCGGAAATGCAAGAGGAGCATTAAGAAGAACGCAGACGTGTTTATGCAATGGGCCAATTAGCCACATAGCGGAGTCGTGGGTCCGGTGTAATCAGAATACCTTTCAGAGTAAAGCTTTAAAGGTACAATACATACTAAAAGTACAAAAGGTGTACGCTTTATGGTGCTACTCCTGGTTTGGATGTGGCCCCAGCAGAATTTCAATTTATACCTGTATACTGTAGTGATTTATAACCCAACAGAAGAGGGTGGGTTCTCTTTTGAGTCTGGTTCCTCTCAAGGTTTCATCCTCATGTCATCTCAGAGTTTTTCTTGCCACTGTCACCTATGATTTGCTCATTAGCGATCTAAATCTAGACTTTCATAGAATTACCATCTTTGGTTTAATTGGTGAAATGACAACATGGCATGTTAAAAAAGTGGACTGGACAGTGAAATATGTATTTATTCTCAAAAGATGTCTCAGCTGTTTAGAGTCAAAATTGGCAACATGAAGCATTACTACACATAAAACCTAACCAATCTGAATTGTTTCATTTATAAACATAAGCTAATCATTAATAGTTAAGGATGAAAAAGTAACTCTTGCCCCCATTCAGGCAAGGTAGTTGCTCGTCCAGACCAGTGACAGCTCGTCCATAGGGGCGGAGCTCCACAAGGAACTATACACCAATACATATACAGGAACTATTCAACCAGTGTTAATCTTCATAAATTCATAAATCACATTGCCATACATTTTAAAATCTGTTGAAATACTAATTACCTCTTTTGAGTGATGATTAAACAAATCTTTGCTATATAAGCTGACAGATACAAGCCGATTTTATCACTTAGAAACTGTGTAGTATTGCCTTCATTCTGTCTACAAGTGTAATTTACAAACAGCTGTAAAAAAAATACAGCCATCAGCTGTTTTTTTTTTCTTCCCAGAGTTGTTTGAATGATTGTCTGAACCAAAGTGCAGCCACTCTGCTTATTTTCATTCCATTCACAGATTGAAAAACATGACAGAAACACTCACCAGTACAACACAAACTACTACCTACTCCTTTTACTTTACCAAAAAAAAAAAAATTAAAAAATTAAAAAAAGGGGGAGGGAGTGTTAAAAATGCTAATACTCAGTTGTGCCCAGGTGCCAAGACTGTTGTGAGCAGGATGTCACACTGATTTCTGGGGCTGGGGTAAAGAAAGAGCTGACGTAAAACTAACAGCTAATTCAGACTGGTACATGGGTAGAGCCAACATCATCTCTACGCAATGTGTGTGGCAGCCTGGGAACGCTCTTCACATGGTCACAGTGAAACTTTCTACTATTCTGTATATACAGTAGGTGTGAAAACTAAGCTTTTCCCGAACTTTTCCTCTATTGCATGTATCTTAACAAGAAGTAAAGTGGTTTATAGCATACAGTCTCCATTCCAATACCACTGCCCCAACCACCTTGACATTTGTAACCTAATATAAAACTATTACTGACAAATTGTAATGAAGTTTACAACAGGAAATTTTCACTTTTATCATCATCACATCAGTCACGGTCTCATCACCTGAGGTAAAAGTCACTCATGACATTTAAAACGCTGGTCTCATAGTCATCTCTTCCCTCCAATGATCTGTTTGTGCTAACGTCAGCGGGGATATAGTCGCTGATTCAGTCAGTCAGTCCTCTTAACTAAATTTCTTATTACTCTCTTTTATTAGTTCATTAAACAAACTTTGTCCACTTTCATCTGTGCACGGTATAAATTGCTCTTCTGTTCTGACAATCATGCAAATTAACAGGACCATTATGAACCCTGACAGCCAGTATCTGATGACAAACTGAATTTATTAGGCTCATGTCTGTTTCACTATGGCACCCAACACTTGGCTAGCAATGTTTTAGACATCTTTTTACACTGTCTGCATCTACCACAGGCTTTGTTAAAACTAGCTCCTTACACATGATCTTTGCAGGCAGGCAGCCAAGGCAAGGTTAGAAAATGTCCTAAATAAAAACATTATGTCATTTTTATAAATACGTTTGTTTTCTTAAATTTAGAGATGTCAACATACATTACTGGTAATAAAAATAAAAGTTCATGTTAAAACCTCATTTTCCTTTTTCCAGAATTCAGCCATAACCTCAGGTAATCCTCAAAACAAGCCAGAAAAAAAACATTAGAAAAAAGAAATTCATAAATCTCGAGTGAGAAGACAAACATTGTTCTTTCTTTTGAAATTAATAGTAAATTCACCACTGACGCTAGAGCTAAAAGCAAAAAGCCAATTGCAAAAAGTTAACAGGGCTTTAAGGCTTCGTTATGGAAATTTCCAGACTTCTTTTAGTACTTGTTCACTGGCAACAAATCACATTCAAGGCATTACTTTATTTCCTGCAGTCATTTCCCCACCCCCTCCCCCGGTAGCTTCTCCTCATACTATGGTTATATGATTTGTGCATGACTCATCTCGCACTTTTATCGTCACGTCATCTAAAAGAGAAATACTTTATCTTGTATTTAAAAAAACAACATGAGGTAGAGTTTGTATTCTGTAGATCTGTGTTTATTAAACCTGATTTCAATGACCCAGGTTAGTTTTCTCGGAATAAATCACGGAGTTACATGGTTTTAAAAAAAAAAAAGCTGAAATAATTATGGCAATACAATGAATTGAGTAAGGCATACTGTTTGCACATACTATTTCTACAGCTCGTCTGTCAGGGCATCAAAAGTTCATTAAGCAAAAAATGAGTGCTTGTTAGAAAAATCTATGTGATTGACAACAGGTGTGTTTGGGTCAAGCTTATACTGTGTATATATATATATATATAAAATTCATGCTTCACACATTTCTCAGGGTTCATTTATGGGTGTTCACCAGCTCCTCCAGTTTCGTCTGGTTGGACCCAGAGAACTCCGTGATCTGCAGCACAAATAAAGGAGGAAAATTACACTTTACAAAAAGCATCACTGTGACGTTGCTATCAAGGCAGGAAGCTTTAGTAAAAGAAGCTTTATTTGCCAGGCTATACAATTCCCGGCTTTGTGTGTGTGTGCTGTTACTAGAGTAAAGAAATGAAACTGAGTAAAGAAACTAGCTCACCTTCTTTCCGTTCTTGTAAAAGTAGAATGTTGGCATGCATCTGATCTCACAGGACTGAGCCACATCCTACAGAAAGAAAAAGAAAAAAAAACTAATTAATCTCATTCACTTTTCTTTCAGAGCCAAGACTCTATGTCCCTTTCTCCCCCTCAGATAAACCAAAAAGTTTTGATTTCAGCTTTCTGTTAAGTGTAGTTTTGCTAGAAAAAGTCAAAAATCTCTAAATTTAAAAAAAAAAATTACATTCTAAAGTTTTAATAACTTTATTTCTCAATAAACATAGGTTACTGCTGTGCTGGAGCATATTCAAGATATCTCTTTCCTCTTGATTTTGGCACTACCACTTTTTTTTTTTTTTTGGACTTTAAGGTTTAGTATACTATTTTATCCAGGTTAATAGAAATGTTGTCTCCTTCAGACACATGGCTTTGGAAGATTCCACTTCTTTCTATTTAAGGGAGACAAAGTAAAGCATGAAAATATGTTTATTTGCAATCAGGTCAGTATATACACTATATTACCAAAAGTATTCGGTCACCTGCCTTGACTCACATATGAACTTAAGTGCCATCCCATT
>CM075005.1:6668338-6693870 GCA_037576675.1 Pangasius sanitwongsei | reverse complement strand
GGCCAAGTGATTAGGACACCTGATTCTGATCATTTGGATGGGTGACCGAATACTTTTGGTAATATAGTGTATGTGTAAAGACCGAAGAAGCCATTTCAGAATAAATTAAAATATCTGGTTGAAGGTGATCAATTTCAAAAGACTGGATTTGATGAGAATTAAAAACACGTAAAAGAAAAAACCTTGTGCAGTGGGGGGGGGGGGGGGGACAGAAAAAGTAATTTCATGTTCTGCAACGTCATCAGATATTGTTCACTGCAGCACTGCAGGGATGTAACCGAACACATTATTCAGAATGAACAAATAATGTGGTCTACAAACACAGATAGGATGCACACTAGTCATGTTTTTTTTTTTTTAAATGAATATAAGGCTCAGAGACGAACCATTTTAATGGAGTTGCACAATACATTTACAGCATCCTTAAAAGAGGTCACTAGGTCATTTATATTTTATGAAATACAACCAAGTAAATTTGTTAGAAAATATCATAGGCAGGTACAAACATAACTATGAGAAATATCAGAAAAACAGTCCTACACACATCTCTTAGTTACGACCAATTATGAACTTGGGTGATGTAGATGCGGTTGAGGTACTGTCAGAGACAGAATTCACACCATGCTGACAGAGCTGTCATTTCTACTTTGGAGTCTTACCCCCCACCACACACACACACACACACACACACACACACACACACAACGAAGGGTCATCCGGCTCAGCCAACACCTACTGCAAGTTTAACTCCAAATACAGACACACAGCACTAAACAGATACAGTCACCCCCCCTACAACACTGGAATAAAAGAATGGTGCGAGATCAGAGGAGATTACTAACCTGTGCGTCGTCCACATCTACCTTGAGGAAGACCACGTTGGCATTAGCTGCGTTTTCAGACAGTTCCTGAAAAGGAGGAAGGGAAGGTAAAGGGTAAGATGTCTAATTAAAAATTAACATGTCAGTTAAGGTATCCGTAACAGCATCTCAGACAACACATTGCATCATCAGCGCAACACAATGAACAGATGTTGATGACCAATGGCAAAAATCTCAGCTAGCCAAAACGGGCCTCGGGTTCATGAAAATGAATGTGTAAAACACTACCTGGTACTGCATGCCTAAATAAATAAATAAAAACATAAATAAATAAGTGTGACAAATTAAAGGAAAAACCAACATAGTGTTGTAAGGTGTTGGATCATCACAAGCCACCTTGGCATCGATTCTGCAAGTCTCTGTACTGAACTGTTCTTCCAAAAGATACTGTAATGTCTTGATGATGATGGTGAACAGTACAGTCTAACACGTTGCTCCAAAATCTTCCATGGGCATTCAGCTGGGTTGTGATTTGCTGACTGAAGGCCATAACATAGGATTTACATCATTTTCATCCTCATCAAATACTTCAGTGAGTGCTCATGACCTGTGGATGAGGGCGGAGTCACGCTGGAAAAGACCACTTCCATCCCATAGAAAAGTTTCAACACGAGATAAAAGGAAAACCAGTCAGAACAACATCGTATTAACTTGCAGTGATGCTTTCATCTAAGTGGACAAGTAGACAAAAACCATAACCGTAACGCACCCACAAACCCAAAGCACAAAACAACCACCTGTAACCACCAACCTCTAACCACAACTTATGTAACCTCTGGATAAGTGCATCTGCTGCATGCTATAAACATCAATGTCTAATTTGGTACCTGCTTGTAGTAGATGGATGTACTTTGTTGATCCCCAAAGGGACATTTGGGCACCACAGTAGCCAAAGAACACACAATAAACACATCTAATTACACACACTACTCATACCCATAGAGCCAAAAGTATGTGGACACCTGACCATCACGCCCATACGTTGGTCTTCACCAAACTGTTGCCAAAATGCACAACTGTTGCCTTCACTTGAATTCAGAGGCCCAAACCTGTTCCAGCATGACAATGCCCCTGTACACAAAGCGAGCTCCATGAACTCGAGTGTCCTGCACAGAGCCCTGACCTCAACCCCACTGAACAGCTTTGGGATGAACTGGAACACTGACTGCACCCCACACCTCCTCACCCGACATCAGTGCCTGACCTCACTAATCCCCACAACCACACTCCAAGATCTAGTGGAAAGCCTTCCCAGAAGTTATTTTAATAGCAAAGAGGGACTAATATTGGATTGGGATGTTCAACAAGCACACATGGGTGTGACGGTCAAGTGTTCACATGTATTTTTGGCCATTAAAACACACTAGCGAGCAAGTTCTTTATATAATTATGTAAACATTTATTTAGCACAGGCTGTGTGGTCTCCAGGCTCAGGTGATTTTTATGATCTCTACACACACGGGGTAAAGATTTATTTACTTTTTTTCCCACCATCATTTTTCTGACCAAAGAATGAAGAAGTTCTGCACACTCCTCAAACCACATTTTTTTTTTCTTCATTCATTGAAATACATGCAGTGAGAAATCAAACCCAACAGCAAAGTTATCAACTTTTGCTCTGACATGGACTTGGAAACCAGACAGATGGGTGTCAAAGCACTAGTATATTCATTGATCTTTTCACTTCATGTCAATTCCAAGGAGAAAACCTCTAATCTCTATTACTAATGATTGAGACTTCATTGGTTTCAATGTAATCTTTAGATATTTGGAGATAATTCAATAAACAGATGCATTTTGTATCACTGTCTTTCTAAAATTCAAACCCTACAATAATTAAAACAACACAGTGGTGTTGATTTTACCCACAGCCACATTATCAGTAGTGGTCTTTAGTGCCAGTGCCTGTGTAACTCAGGTTTAGTTAGCTTCAGAATCTGCATCCACTTCCATCCAGGACAAATCACCAGCCACACTCGGGTATATGAAGTCCCTATGAGGCATGACAGGAGATGTGATATACTATAATAAAAGCAAGATGTACTCACTTTGTAGAAGGGAGCGATACTCTGGCAAGGCCCGCACCAAGTGGCTGTGAAGTCCACCACAACAAGCTTATCACCTGCGTCAGCCAGAGCTTTATCAAAAGCTGCCTGTAGAGAAGTGACGACGTTAGAAATGAAGTAAAACCTGACAGACAGAACATCAGTGGTTGTTGAGAAACTAAATCTTCTAGTACAATATGATTCACCGTGGGGCAAAAAAATCCAAAGTGCATAATAACACACTTTAATATTCTGGTTGAACCAGTATTTTTGGCACGTACGTAACCTCTTAACGTGCCAAATGTAGTCTTTCCAGAATTTCCTCAGATACTGTGATAACATTGTGCTCCTTTTGAATAGTGGTGCACAAAACAGCAGCTCAGATTTCACATGTAGATGGTTTTTCCTATGCCAAATCGGTATATGCATGCAGATACCTGTTCTCATGTTCTTTGTATGGATGCACACCTTTCTATTTATATTCTCAAAAAACAAATGTTATCTGGTCATTCCAAATAATGGAGTTGCATTTGGATAGTGGCAAGAGAACAGCCGGGAAAAATTCTAGCGTGAACGCTATTCAATAATAAGGACCTCTAATTTTTTACCAGCCAACAGGCCTGCCCACTTTTTTCCCCACTGGTTCACTAGATCGAAGCTCATGAATTCATAGGTCAACGTTCAAGCAGACTAAGTCAGCACAACATGAAAACAACTACCAATGTATAAACGTGAATCTTTTGCATTAACGTCCTTTCCACTTCAGCGAAGTGGCTTTTTCGTATTTGGCCTAAAGGCTGAAAGGCCAGAAAAGCCAAGTTCTGAGGCGTATCACCTTAGCACGGGGTCAATTATAGTAAAAGCTACTTACAGTCACATTATAAACACTTAGCCCATGTACAAGACAGACACATGCTGTTGGGTTTTATGCCTTTATGCTATACACATATAAAACACACGTACTTAAAGATTCCTGAACCTTACCCAAGAAACAAATTCAGACATTTGCAAATTATAACTTGTTTAAATTTTCTTGCTATTTTTAAAACCTATTTTGAAAAGTCTAAACATGAAGTGTGATAAATTAGAGTGTTAATGGGAATGGCTGAAGACAACAAATGTAAAAACTTGGTGTCTAGATTTTACTTTGATAACTGTACACACACACACACACACATTATATATATACACACATATACACACACTGATCAGCCATAACATTATATATATATATATATATATATGTGTGTGTGTGTGTAAAATGTATGTAAATGCATACGTCATGTGTGACATTTAACCCCCTCCCCCCCCCCCAAAAAAAACCCCTCAGACACACGCATTTGAGCTGCAGCGCGCGCGCAATGTCCCGCCTGTTGGCATAATGCCAGCTAGTATGGTGTGAAATGGTTAAATTAACCATTTTAATTAAATTAATAGGGGGGGAAAAAAACCAGAGAAAACTCTTTTCTTCAAAAAGAAAACTATTGGAATTTTACGTGAAGTTTGCGTGTGTTAAATCGAACCGAGTAGAAACTGTGGAAAATAACGAAGCCTTTAAAATATCTGGGCGCAAACCTAGAAACTTAAAAAGAGTTAAAATGAAGTCTGTCTCATCTGATCATCACAAACTGACCAACAGAACCATACAAATGATTTTAATAACTTGCTTTTTTTCCCTCCACACTGCTTGAGCTAAACCGCTTAAACCACTTTTTTTCCCTTGAGACGGCGACATTTTGGTAAGCTAGCTTAGCAAAGCCGGTCTTCTATATAAAAAAAAAAAAAAAAGACGACTCAGGATTTTTTTAACGCCACTTTAACCCAACGCCTAAACATGTTATAGACATTTATTTAATATATATATAATAATATTATTATGGTTTTGAACCAGCACGTGCAGGTTTAAAGCCCGAGTCCCACTGCTAACTCAGCTAGCGCCATTTTACAGCGGCGCGACCACAGCGGGGCCAAAACTAATACTAAGAGAAATGGAAAGATTTATGTGGCTCCAAAATAGCCAAAAACTATCTAATCTTCATTACAATTCGTTTAAGGTTATGTTTATCCACCATATTTAACGAGCTGCACATAACAGGGGTTAACTTAAGTTACAGCTACATGAATATGGCTGGTTTGTTAGCTAACTACCCTGAAGCACTAATAAAGCTAACTAACCAGCCAGCTAAATAAGTCGCATTTTGCATTAACAAGATTAACAATACTCTTCCAGATTAAATATATAATCAGAAACATTAAATACATTTTATTCACTTTACACTATACAGAGGGAAAAAAAAGGAACGTCCATGTTCGGCTTGAAAAATACTGAAAAAATACATACATCTTTTTAAAAACAAGGAAACCACAAATCTATTAGCTTCTAGTGCTTACCTGATCCTCAATTACGATGATCATGATGATTATTTATTATCGATTAAAAACAAAGAAGTAAAAACTTCCTGTTGCAGCTTCTCAGCTCCTCCGCCAACTCTAACTGAACTGCATAGAAGAGTCGCGCGCTGCGCTCTTGACCAGAAGCCCCGCCCCCACACACCCAAACCTGTTATGTGAGGTTGCCAGGTCTGCACCCCAAATATCAACAATATCACAAAACGTAAAAAAAAACCAAAAAAAAAAACCTGTACTTCTTTCAAACCTCTACATATCTAGACTCTACCAAATGTACTGTAATATAGGGGTGGGCTCAGGATCCACCGCAACTCTGACCAGGATAAAGCGGTTACTGAAGATGAATGACTGAATAAATGAATAAATTATAAACTCTTACTGAAAGCATTTATTTAAATGTTAAAGTTCTGTACTGCTTTCTTTTTTTAAAAAAATGTATAGATTTCAATCTTTTAAAATATAAAAATTAAACAGTAAAGGTATATTCTGCTTTTACCCTTTAAATGTAGTTACTGTATCAAACACTATTTAGATTTAGATTTAAAGTTAGACCGATATATGTAAACTATACATAAACCGCTTAAACCGCGGATCTGGCAACACTGCAGTCGAGTTACGTCATGCTGCATTTCAGGGCAGTGCGCCATCTTGTGAGTCACACCGTGTTTGTGATTTATTTGTATTTCATAATACTTAATGAACCTAAATGAGGAAATAGAAATTGGAAATGAGGAAATAGGAAAATAGAAAGAAGGAAATTTGATTATCCTAATTATAATCTTGGGAAAAATCTTTCATATTTATTGGATTAAAAGCTGTGTGTTTGAGCCCTACAAACAAAAAAGCTACAAAGACTATGGACATTTGTAAAGCACTAAGTCTGGATTAAGGGTACAGCACAATGCCATTATATCTATCTGTATCTGTATCTGTTTAGTGCTCAGAACATTCGTATCTATATCTGTATTCAGATTTAAATGGACGTTTATTATTATTATTATTATTGTTGTTGTTGTTGTTGTTGTTGTTGTTGTTATGTGACCCCTACCACTATTCCTCCAGAAACACTGAAAAAACACCAGGGCTGCTGGGAATAAGAAGTCATTTCTTCATTTACAAATAATAAGAACAAACAGCAATCTGCAGGACATAACTTCAGTTAACTCCTGAACTTCTACAGTTCTTCACCTACTTCACTTGAATTCATAACTGATCGTGACCAGACATCCTGGGGAATTTTCTGGAAAGCTTTCTATCTAATCTGACTAAGTAAGCTAGAGGACTATCTTTTGCAACATCTTTCCCAAATCAAGGGAAATAGTTTGTTTGTAGCCACATAATAACATTTTAACAGATTTAGTTTCTGGGTTTGTTGCATTCCAGAAAGAACAGAAAAGATTGCTGGACATGGTATCAGAATCTACTCCGAAGCTGGGACTCAGTGCTGCTGCAAGTCAAAATGGTGTCCATGAAGTGCCATTTCATTATAAAGCCTGTATAATTTTCCAGCAAGATCTTTTAATAACAACAGAGAACTTTCTTTTAAAAAATGATGCAAAACATGCACAATGAACCTACAAGTTAATATTTTGAAGTGAGGTGACCCATACTCTGAATTTGTGCTCTGCATTTAACCCATCCAAGTGCACACACACACACACACACACACACACCCGGAGCAGTGGGCAGCCTTTTTTGCTGCGGCGCCCGGGGAGCAGTTGGGGGTACGGACCTGAGACTCGAACCCGCAACCTTCGGGTTACAAGTCTGACTCTCTATGACTCTCTACGACTGCCCCAATATTATATTATATTATACTATATTATATTAATGTATATTATATTATATTATTTTTATTTGTTATTTTTTATTTTTAATGAATTATTTTACAAATAATTTAAGGGATTCTTTTTTTTGGAAACTCCAGCAGAGTTGTGCTGCCCTGTGTAACACGTGTGGTCTGTGTGGGCTATGTGGAGCGGCAATTCTGTGAATAAAAACATTTTGTTTTTTTTCCTGGTGAATTTCTGGTCAGTTTGCACAGAAATATGGTGCAAATATGGTTTGACTTTGGAGCTATGTAATGCAAGTTAGGTTTCTGGAGCAAATCACTAACATTAGACAAAAAAAGAAGCGTGCACATCCTGTTCGTAAATGAACACTATAAAGTATGAAGTATGAAAGAAAAAAACCCAGTCATGTGGCTTTTTGGTTGCATCATGTGGATTCCAGTACACAGTACATCATGTGGTTCCAGATTCCTGTACACCTCTTGTCTCAACCAAATGCCATGTGAACCTGCCAAAAAAAAAAAACTACTACTATTCATATCTGCATTTGATATTGTAATTCATTTTGAATTAATTGTTTAAACCGAATAATGTATTTATATTTGGTTTCATCCCTAGGCTTATTTACCTATGTTTATTTCCAGTCCTTGGCACTTTGGATGTGCTGATGCAGGATAAAGCGGTTACTGAAAAGTGAAGATGAATGTTGATGGGGGGAAAAAAAGGATGACTCTGGGACAAACTGAAGACCTTTAACTATGCAATAAGCCCATCAATTTCTTACCTTTATGTTTGTAAAGGTTATAAGCCTAGCTAATTCACAGTGTTGTTGGCCTTTTTTCCACCTGTGTATTAGGCCTCCTCTAACTGGCACTAATTTGTCGTACTTAAAGTTAAATAAAGGAAGGAGCTCGTGATTCTTCTTCATTCATGCAGGGTATCCTAGAATTACAAGTTGTCTGTTTTACTAAGGCTCATACCCCTCAAAATGTTCATCTTTATATATCTCATTTATGAAGAGCAGTCAAAACATGAAGGTCACATTCAACCCAAGAGTTAAGTTGTAGACCCCAAATTACTGATTCTCATATTGTTGCTCGATTTAATTGTATTCATTTAGAGTATTTTCAACACTGAATGTTCCAGGAAATGGACACGCAAAACTTTTCAGGAGCACTTAAAGACATCACTTATTTACTTACACATGTTTACCAGAAAAGTTCCTCTGTGGAACATTAGAAAGTATTAGGCTGATATGGACTGTAGTCCAAACGTCCTACTTTCTGTATAAGTATACAACACTGAATATGATCACAGCCACTGTGATATTCAGTATAATCTCACACTTGTTTTTGCAATATTGCTTAAATAATAGCTTATCTAAGCAATATTGCACAAACAAGCGTGAAATTATACTGAATATCGCAATGGCTGTGATTTGGGCCAAAGCTAGTCACAGCTGTTCAGATAATTAATATAACCGCAAGATTGTGAGTGAGATATTGCTTTCATACAACAGTTCTAGAAACAAGAAAATAGTATAGAGTAACTGACATTTCGGACACAGCATGGCCAAATGTTCTGTTTATTTTTGCTCTGCTAACGGATCCCGAAGAAGCTACGCTCACTTTACAGCCCGTCAGGTAGCTGGCTACCTAGCTCACTTTGATTTGTACGTTCCTTCTGGTAAAATTGGCGTCCCTTCTTCCTTCGTCCTTTTTCATCTTCATCTGACGAGCTCAAAAGTTATAGTTATGAAAAATGTATCGTTTGCCATGTCTGCTGATGATGTCACTAACTCTACTGTAGTAACATCTTTGAGCTATAGCTAGAATTGGAATTTTATGTGGCAAACGTTTTTTTCAGTGAATCATCCCAGTACGGTTAAAATAAATATAAGCACTCTTGGAACACTGCTCATCCAATCAAATTAGTGGATTGGAACAAACTGTTGTATGAATACTCTAATTTGATTGGACAAGTGATGTTATAGCACTGGTACATTTCACTGTTTGTATCACTCTGATTATCTGTGTTTGCTGTATAGAATTCCAATTCCAGGAATATTTTGTTACATTGAAACGGTTGCTACAGTATGGGCTGTCAGTCAGTCTGTGTCTATCCAGCTGTGGCTTCTTCTTGTCAAAAATAGCAAAAGTAGTGAAAATAAACAAAATATTTGGCCATATTTATCTGAAATTTCAGATACTCAATATTAATTTTTTGTTTTTAGAACCTTTGTATAAAAGCGACATAACACTCACAATCGTGCTATTGTACTGAATTGTGCTGTTCATTCCAACGGCAGTACATCTTACAAAAAAACGTTTGAGTCATTTTGTTGAGTAACTCTGAGACTACTTTCATACAGCAAGCCTAAGTCCTCTGTTCAGGTTTTATTATTTGAGTCAGTGTGGAGGACCACCAGGACTCTTTTTCGTGCAAAGTACTAACAGTAAAGTCATCAATTATACAACTTATAAACGGTCCCAGCAAAGTCATTCTCATCCAGGTGTCCCTCCATTCTACATCCTTACATTCCAGACTACCCAGGTGGTAGTCCATAGTAGACTGTATATCAAAGTTGTCACAAGGGCTTGTAACACATCCTAAAAATGCACCCTACCAGACATTAACAAGCAGCACTCATAATAAGTGCAGAACCTGTACTTTATTGAGGATGAGAATCACGCAAAATGATGATGATACTGTGTTACCCCTGCTTCTTCAGATTTGCACTTCCCAAGTCTTGCCCTTGCTTCAGTGGATAATCTCACCTGGATACTGTATATTTATACATAAGAACTGCTGCTGTAATCATAAAAACTGTCCTGTGCTCATCCCAGGACTCTTATTCACAATATGCTCATCCTTTCAACACACTATACTGTTTGTCTTTACTCTGTATACACAGCATACGTTTACACCTGTATAATCCCACTATCCGGTATCACCCAGAACAGGATGGGTCCCCTTTTGTGTCTGGTTCTACTCTACTAAGTTTTTACTTATGTCATCTCAAGGAATCTTAGGAAACAAAACCTGCACTGTGTAGCCTATACCAGGAGCCGACAGGTTTTTATTTCTGAATCACTCCTGGTTAAGGACAACACATTAAATAAAACCCTTAAATAATCTATAATAATATTAAAAATTTGAAAAACAAATTTTGTCATACTACTAATAGCATTGGTTCACAGACAGTTTGAGAGCAATAGCTCTAAGGATGCTGGATATAAATGCAGGAATGATGAAGCAGGTGGTCCTCTGATGAGAGGTTGTATTCGTGTTACTATTATCTCTCATTTGAACCAGCACCGGTTGGCATCAAATGAGCTGGGTTTCCAAGGAGACAAAATCTAAATGAGAATCTAGCAGGAGATGTGAAGCAGAAAACATTTCAAATAATTAGAAGTGGACACTAAGCACACTTAGACTCATTGAGAAACCATTAATACCACGTGCATAAAAGACCAAGAGACCATAGAGCCCTTCTGCTCATGCATACACACACACAAGGTCATACATGGGGGTCTCTTAGTGCTTTTGCTGGAAATCGCAAGAACTCATTTCAAATTCAAGTAAACATTTAAACCAGGACAACAGACTTCACTTCAAGAAAATGAGACCGTTAGATACTTTATGAATCTCTTTATGAAATACTCTTTGAAATACTTTGTGAATCAATTATTCTTAAAAAGCAGCATATAATATTAAAATGTCTGGGTTGGCCTGACCCAACTGTAGGATAAAACTGCAATTTAAATTGTATTAAACACTTGAAAAGCTGCAATGACATGATCTACAGTACACTGTTTAAATAAATGTTTTTAATAATGTAATCTTGGGCAAAATCACCTGCCTCAAAAGATAAACATGGTTTTATAGTTAATCTGTTTTATTGCTTGGAGAAAAAAACCTTACAATTTGGTAAAATTATTCATACATTTACACAATAAGCCAATCTTGTGGCATCAGTGCAACACATTACATCATGCAGATACAAGTCTTCAGTTAATGTTCACGTCAAACACCAGAATGAGGAACAATGTGATCTCAGTGACTTTAACCATGGCATGGTTGTTGGTGCCAGACTGGACAGTTTGGCAACAACGCCTGGTGATGTTTTTCCAATTTGTAGCCTCAGATTCTGCTGTTGTAGCCCATCCACCTCAAAGTGCGTCATGTTGTGCATTCTGAGATGCTTTTCTCCTCACCATGGTTGTAAAGAGTGGTTATTTGATTTACTGTAGCTTTCCTATCAGCTCAAACCAGTCTGGCCATTCTCCTTTGACCTCTCTCTTTTACTCTTAAGATCGAGCTGGGGACCTGTGTGATGGCAACGATATGGTTCATCAGCACAATGGTGCCGCCCCTGAATAATTATAGTTGATAAAATTAGGAATTTTTGAAACACACAGAGCCTTGGGTGATTTTTAAAAAGTGAGAACGATCTGTGAGTTGGCATTCACTCATATTTTATTCATATTTTTATTATAGCTTTGCCAGTGTTGGCTCCCTTTAGCATAGCCATGAATGCAGCAGGCATGTTTTCAAAGCCTTCAGTGACATGTTCTCTGCACTGGAGCTTTCCCTGGAAAAACAGAACAAACAGAAGAAATAAAGATTTAAAAAAAAAAGTCACAAGCACAATACAGTGTAAAAATTCAGAAGAAAAAATTGACAGGAACAGTTTTGATCTTCTTGGGGTCATGAACCTCACTTCTCCAGCTCTGTCTCATTCACAACGCCTAATCATTATTTATACTTGTGTTTAGTTTTCTCACCAGTTTCTTTGCAATTAGTCTCATTAAGTCTAGCTTGTTTTTGTATATACACTCCTTTGTATCTAGGTGCATATTTGAGCTACTGGTTTTGTCTCTGGCTGTATTTTATGCATTCATCTCTGCTACATTTCTCAGCTGTTCAGCTGCCTCTTTTTCTCATTTAACACACTTTGGTCAGTTACTGTATCTCAGGTCAGCTCTGGACATCACAAGTTACCAGAAACATGTGACTAAAATGTGGGGGGAAAAAAACCCCAAAAAAATCACATGATAAATTGTAGGAAGTGAGAGATACATAACTCATGATGATGTGTGTATGTGTGTTTAATTTGACATGTTGGAAATACATGCAAATGTTGATCTTAACCTTAATCCTTATGTAATATAGTGGTCAAAAATACTAGTTTTAATTTTCTAGCACTAGTTTCTCACACTGTGTGCTTGGCTTAATTTCTCAAATGAACATGAGAAACCATAAAAAATATTCATATGAACATTTTGATGTACAAGTTGGTAATTGTGTAAATATGAAACAAAACAGTGATTTTTAGCTACATAATTTTGCAAATGGGTTTGTGTGTCTTTCTACAAGTATTTGTTTTATTAATATTAAATGAGATAAAGATCTACAGTGCTATGTGTATTGAACATTGAAAATTAACTGTTGAATTTTTGTCTTTATATTGTGTCTAAAGAAAGAGAGTCTGAGACTATGGGACATCCAAATAGTGAGCAGAAGAAAAAAATACAGATGGGTGACAAATTAAAGGAAAAATAGTGACTCTGTTATGCAGTGAGTGGCATTTATTTATTTTGCTGGCGTGGATTGAGTCCACATGTCCCTTGAGATGGAAGCATCAGTGCAAATCAATACAAAGTTTTTCTGACTGATCACCTTTATCCTATGATAACATTTCCTCATCCACAAGTCAAAAGGGTTCACTGAATGGTTTGATAAGGATGACAGTGATGTACGTCATATGCTATGGCCATCACACTCACTTGATCTCAACCCAGTTGAACACCTTTGGGAGGTTTTAGAGTGATGTGGTTTCATGAAAACAACAAATGAGGTAATATCTTTTGAAGAACAGTGTTCATAGCTCCAGTACGGTTCCACACTTTATGTTGTTATTTCCTTTCATTTGTTATGTTACCTGTCTGTAACATTGTCTGTAACAATGAGCCAAACAATTATCAAAATGGATAATTCTGTACATTGCACTCTAATTTGCTATGTTACATTTATATTAGTCATCATTACTGCTGTTTGTATAGTGTGTAGTCAACATACACAGCAGTAACTTTGTGTAATTTACTCAGTTTCTCTCACACTTACTCAGTTTCCTGACCCAATGTAGACAACAGGAGGGGAATTTACTGACTTCTGCATTTTCTGATCAAATCAGTCAAAATGAATTGCAATCAAATACCACAGAACTCAGAAAACTTTAGTTACATGCCTCTTCATAATAAATGCACATGGCAAGGCAGATACCAATATTAGTATATAAACAGCCAAGAATTGAATGCAATGGATGATTGTAAATAAGAAGGATTGCCCACATATGTATAAGCAATTTCATATTTAGAGCCGTGAGCCTTAGACTCTGTCCTTTACTGTGTCTCTTTGATTCTCCTCTGTTACACTCATCCTGTTCAGTGGCATTTCATTAAGTCCTATTCAGTAACATGTTAATCAGCTGCTTTGAAAACTGCTGCAAAATTCATGAGAATGGTGATGAGATGGGTTATAATGGGCTCTATAACTATAATTAGGAAGCACTCTTTGAAGTCTTTCTGTATTGTGTGGTAGCCAGATGCTCACTTTCGTACACTCTCTCTCTCTCTCTCACCTCTTTTACCCAGTCCAGGAGTCTCTTGATTGAGTCATGGTCTTTGTGCTTCCACTGAAACACCAGAAATCCTTCCATACGCAGCTGCTTGAAGATCATATGACCGTGAACATACGGCCCTGAAACACACAGCATCACATGAAATCAAGACCAAAAACACATTTAGATTATTGTCCTTGTGTCCCATCTTTAATTGTTTGTAGTTCACTTTCTTTCATAGTGTCCTGTCTTTTATCAAGTATTTATGTATTGTCACTCCATAAAACACAACAGGAAGTTTTGCTGCTACAGAAAATTACTGTGGTATGATTTAATTGAATTCAGGTCTGCATTAAGACCTTTTCATACCTTAACATACTTTTATGTTTTGCACTATCATTGTATTTCTATACAATGTATTGTGAAACACTGCAAGACTTTAGGACAGAGAAAGAAAAATGTGCTCTACTATGTGTTTTATAAATAAACTTGGAATGAATAGCTTTACTTGGAGAATTATAATAATGCTCATCTTCACATTCATAATGAAAACTGTAATTTAAGACTGCAGATTATTCCTTTTTTATTTTGTGCTACCCTGGTAGAGCTAGTCTGATCAGTAGTCCTGTGTACCTGTTTGTAATTCAGTGTCGTTGTATGTGGCGATGCTCCCACAGACAGCAATCCTGCCAAACTGCTTCATCTGTGGCAGCACAACACTGCTGAACTCTCCACCTACCTGCAAAAAGAAAAACTATCCTGATCCTCAGATTGGTCATAACTCTATATATAGAACCAACAACTTAATGAACATTTTTGTAATTGTTAAAAGTTCCAATATTTACACCCAGAGACCAGAGTTCAGTAAGCTATCATTTAGTTACATTTTGTAATTTGTGGACTTCTTTTTAGTCATGAATCAAATAAACTGTTACCTAAACTTGTATTTTGTTACCTTTTAAATGCAAATTAGTATGTGTTTACTTACTTTGTTACTTTTTTAACATTACTAAATAATGTAAACACAGTAAATAATGTAGACAATGTGGTAAATAATGTAAAAAAAAAAAAAATAGTAAAGTAACTAATGTTAGTTAAGGGAACCTTTATGTAAAGCATTATGAATCTTCTTAAATAATGGTAGTGCTCTGCATATACAAGATTCCTAGTAGAGAAATATTAGTACTATGACGTACACAGGCGAGTGTGAATATTTGCCTACTCTCTCAAAATAATCAAGATAATGAAATTGAATACATCAAAACGTATTGTTTCTATAAATTGCTTTCTAGATGTTCAGATGCCTCAGCATTCTCCTTTACATTCTCAAAGTAGCAATCATATCCTTGTGGTGCTGCTTCTAGGAGTGTGTCCTTCAGTGAGCTGACGGTCTTGTAGTTGAAGGCATAGTCAAAACCGAGCTCCTTGAGATAGGAAACCTTCTCATCGGAGCCTGCACAGCCCACCACTCTGCAACCCTACAGAATGAGAAAAATGTTAAACTTTCACTTCCTCTTTAAATCATGTTCATGTTTGAGGTTAAAAAAAAATGCTCAAAGGACAAGTCTTATTTGCATAGTCTGGTCCCTTGAATGACCGAATGTCTAGTAGTAGTAAGTAACCAGATTTGTGTTATAACCCTGAAGACATTTTCATTCATCTTCAAGTTCCTCATACAGAATGACCTTGATTTTGGCGATTTGTCCAACCACAGAGCCCACTGCTCCAGCTGCAGCATTAACCAGAAGGGTTTCTCCTGCGTTAATCTTACAGATCTCTTCGAGACCGTAGAGAGCTGTCAGTCTGCGAGAGAAAGTCATCATAAACACTTAAATCCCATTTTCCTAGCAATATTAAAAGAATGGTCATGATCATGATCATCAGAGTAGACATACCCTGGCATGCCGATAGTCCCAAGAGTCAGAGACAGTGGCAGCTCCTTTGGCCAATCAGAGTGAATCAGCCTGAGGTCAGAGCCATCAGATAGAGAGCGTGTCCTCCAGCCACAGTTTGCAACCACATAACTACCCACAGGATAGTTAGGATTTCTGCTCTGGACCACCCTAAAGTCAAGAGAAAGAGTGTGTTGGGTTCAAATTCTTTAATGAAGAGAGGAAGGAATTGGCATGACTGGCAAGAGAGTGTCTGATTGTAGCCATGTATCCACCACAACTGTAGTGTTTGGGTGATTAGTATAGATATGAAGTTCAACACATTTCACTGAGAAAACAACTGAAAACCTGTTTACTTTAAATTTACCTAATCTAGCAGTCCAAAGGCAGTTTTTGAATTTTGTCAGTAAGTGTTTAAAATGTGTGACTATACAGTATGAGGCAAATTCAAACTATTATGTATTAAAAGCCTGTTGTGCAGTGAGCATTTATCCTTGCTCCCACGGTGTACTTAAATCTGTCATAGGACCAGTGGATTTGTCCACTGTGCAAGATTTGTCCAAGATTTAGGTACATAGCCAATGCTATGGGAGGAGTCTCTCCCTTTTTTTTTTTCTTTTTTTTTTAAATTCAATTGCCTCTGCTAATATTTTCCTGAGAAAATGTGTCAGTGTTTTGGCTGTGTTTGGACCAGGAGATTTAAATATTTGCTAGAGGAAGGCTGTCTGTTACATTTTATCAGAATACTCATGGGACTGACAGAGATAGGAAGCCTGTTTTGGTTACATAAGGGATTATTGTAGCAGCCAAATATAAAACAGTGCTTAACATAAGAGCAGTACAACTACAATAATTAGCAAATTGATGTGGTTAATAGGTTAGAAGTAGATTCTACAATCATTAAAAGCTAATTCAACATTCTTAAAGGAAATTTCTTGCTAATTCCTCTTCTATTTAACTAAATTAACTAATAAAAGTTAAGGAAACATCCAAGTGCTTGGATATAATTCCTTTCCTTAAATTTTAAATTCTGTATTTATTTCACTATTTGTGTGTGTGTGTGTGTGTGTGTGTACGCAAACAATATACACTGGTATAAATGTATAAATCCTACCTGGACACTTGAGTTCCGAGCATTGTATCTCCTTCCTTCATTCTCGCACGACTGTACGGCCTGTAAATGAATGACAATAAATTACTGAAAATACTGTAGCGTTTATATCTAGACTTATAGACTTATATCGGTGCAAGTAAAATGGACCTCTACCGACCTCATATATGGATCCACACTTAAGAAAACAGCCTCCAGCAGAACCTCTGAAACAATTACAATACAAAAAGTCATTATTGTGTATGTATACTGTATGTTTGAGTTAAACTTTTAAATTGCGAGTTTCAGGTCATCTTGTCAGACATAAAACTATTGTACAAGAATCAAAGCAGTTTTTTCATGATGGTCTTTTTAGAAAGGATCTTAAAAAAGTTAAAATAGCTTTATATATATTTTTTATTTAATTAAATTGGAAAGAAATGTTGTCAAGACTTGTCACTCACTCTAAATTTTAGTTGCCCGTTGTACGCCTATAATGCTTTAGACATGTGCTTGTTTTGACCTTTTTCCCCTTACAAAACATTAGATACATCAGGATCGCCTGTTAATATGAAAAGGTCACCACACTTGAATGAGAAATAAAGCAGGATGTCTTTAAGTCATTGAGGGCTGCAGCACTGTAGCATATCTTAACATTTCTGATTTAAATTATTCATCTGATTATTCATTAAAATAACAGTGTCCTTCAGGAAGGAGAGCTGATTCCACAGTAGTGCTTCTATGAGTAGGAACATGAATCTGCCTGTTTACTGTGAAAATGCTGACACCGTGTGGTGTGCCTTTTTCAATACACAACTGGTGTGGCCTCATCCATGATATCATTTACCTAGAAGAATTCATTTAAAAAATAAATCTGTTCTTTCCATGAGAAAATCATATAACTGACCATGAGAAAGTGGTTACTGAAGATGAATGAATGAATGAATGAATTCACTTTTAGTCGCTATATGATGTTCTCTATTCCATTATCATAGTTGATTTATTTTGTGCCAGAGACCTCCATCTTGTGGTTCTGGCAGATTCTCTTCTTTCAGTTCAAAGTCACTGTCCTTGGGAAAGCCCTCAAAGTGCTTGCGAAGTATCCAAAACTTAGCCTGAACCATCGTCCTGGAAAAAAAAAGAGATTTGTTACATTTAGTGTAACTAAAATTTAAAAAAATGTTTCATTTTATTATTAATATTATTTAAAAAAAAAAAAAACATGACATGTTGTGCTATGAACCTTCAGTAGATTGAATAGATGAAATGTATTTGAAATGTGGCAGTAACAACTTTTCTTAGTGAATATTGTAGTTTTTATGGGTTAAACCCTAAAAATAAGAAATAAGCCAAGCCAAAACTATGTTGTATTTGAAGCACATACTTTTATACAAGTTTTGACATGTTCTACTGCTAAACATTTTTCCAGAATTGTTCTATGCACATAATAAGCACAAGTCTAGACTAGATCTGAGCAATGTGATGATATAATATTGACATAATGTGATAAAATATGTAACAATAACATTTTCTGTTATATCACAGTTATCTTCAGCATTTACAAACTTTCTCTCCTATCTCTATTACTACACTGCATTCCTCTGCTTCTCCACTTTTGACACAGCAGATTCTGAAGCTTCTCTTGCTCCAGACTATGTCTGAATATCTCCTCCGTTTCATCACTTCAGTAGTGACAAGGGTTATACCCATTCTAAAAAGCACACACTAGACACTTCAGACATTAGACTAGGCACTACTGACTGGTATCGTTTATCTGTCTTTCTCACACAGAATGACCTCCAGAATCCTAAATAGTCTGGCTATAAAGTGACACTCTCCAAAAAATCTGCCAGTGTGGCTGTTACTGAGAAGCTTCATGCTGGTAGATCAGCTGGTCTGTCATCAGTCCTGACTTGATCTCTTTGACACAGCCAGTCACAAGATTCTCTGTCCATCCACACACGACTTGAAGTTAGCTACCCAGCATTGCAGTGGTTTGCTTCTTACCTGAAAGGCCGGTCATATCAAGTGACATGGAGAGCATGTATCTGTATCCCACAAGGATCATAGCTTGGCCTCTTCTATTTCCCCTATATACCCATCCTCCTGACAAGGCAATATCCTTACATAATTCGTACCACTTATATGGTGATGGTACACAGCTCATTCTTACCTTTCCTTCCTAAGACACTCATGTTTCTGCTCAGGTATCAGCATGTCTTGCAGGTATCTCACAACCCAGCAAACTAAATCACAGCAAAACTGAGCTGCTGTATATTGCTGGCTATGCATCCCCATGTCAAGATCTTGTCATCTCGAACTAGAACTCTCGAACCATACCATCTGACAATGCACAAAACCTTGTTGTGGTATTGTGGTAACTACCAGCAAACATTCTTCACTCATGTTGCTAACCACTCTCAGTCATGCAGGTTTCACCTATATAACATCAGGAGGAACCAACCTTTCCTCTCCACAGAGGCCATTCATATATTTGTTCAGTCCCTTGTCATCTCTGGGTTGGACTACTGCAACTTGATCCTGGCACGTCTTCCCCTGCAAGCCATCAGACCCCTGAGACTAATTCAGAATGCAGCTACATGACTTGTGGTCAACCTCCCCAAGTTCTCCCCCATGTCGCAATTGCTATGTTCCATCCAGTGGCTTCCTATAGCCCACATCAGGCTTAAAACATAGATGCTTGCCTACAGAGTCAAAAATGGGCCAGTCCCCACCGACCTTCAGGCACTTATCGAATCTTGCTCTGCACCACGTTCCCTTCAATCCTCTAGCACGACTTGACAAACTATCAATACACGAGGAAGACATTCATCAAGCCTCTTCTCTGTACTGACACCTAGGTGGTGGAATGAACATCCCCTGTCTGAGAGAACACCTGAGTCATGGTCAGTCTTCAAACAAAATGTTAAAACGACTAAAAAATTGCACCAATTATGAGCTCCACGCCACCATTTCACAGTGGAATGTGAGCTGTAGTTGCTTATGTAGTGTATATTATTAGCGTATTGTCTTGTAAGTTGCATTGTGACCCTGGAGGCCCAATATATCCTGCACTTGGCAGATCTGATCACACTGCACTGCATGTTGTCACACAAATATTGCACTTTTACCTATCTAGATAAGATATCCACACACAATCCAATGAAGCTGAATGATTTACTTGCATTCAGTAAATCATTGACAAATTTACTTGCTAAACAATTTTTCTAATCTTCAATAATAAATTAAAAAAACAATAAAAAAAAAAAACCCAACCAAAAACCATTTACACTAACCCTCATGATTAATTGTGGTTGTCTGGCACTTGTTTCTTATAAATTGAATTGTATCAGTGTTGGCACATGTGCTGTATAGCTCTGCACTGTATGTGCTTAACAGGGGTTTGGGGTGAGGTGGGTGGTTGGGGTGGGATGCAATGCTTCCTTTATAAAGTATCTTCCAGATATTTAGAAAGTTACAGATGCACTAAGTTTAACTGCAAGAACACTTAAATCTACACAACTGACTCTGACAAAGATTAAGATTGCCTAAATTGCCAGAAGCAAAATGTTGTAAATCATTTACCTACATATGAAGGCTGAGATATGCAGTGTACATGTGAAGTTGCAAAGGGAACAGAACAAGACTGATCATGCCCTGCTATTCAGAGTATCATATGAATTTGTAAGAACTGCATTTACTAACATTGAAAAAGCTACAGAAACAATAACTAGTTAAATGTTACCTTAGTTTACTCTGAACAAGAAAATTCAGAAACATTCATAGTTCACTTACCTTTGTGCTGAAATATGGGCTCAGAAAATCACAAGCATGTACAGTGTGTGCCTGGTGTGAACTCAGAGTAGCAGGGTTGTCAATTATATCTACATTCTGTGATGCAAGCACTGTATGATCCTGCGCAGTTTCAACCATGACTCAGCCAAAAATGCTACTTTAAATGAAGTTATTATTGCTATTTGTGAGAAACAGCAAAACAGCAACAGGACTATAAACCGTCTCTTTCTTATAAAGTACAGTATAGGCATGTGGTATAACTTTAACACAACTGCATATTGCTACGGAGTGGCTTCAGAGAAAAAAAAGTGGCAGAGCCGAGACAGAAAACACACACACACAAATATTTTTTCTCATATATGAATAAGCATTATTGATGCATAGCTTGTAAAAAAAAAAACCTTATCCTTTTTTGAGTCATAGAATTAAGGTTAATCCACAGTAACCATATACACTACCATAGTTATCATAGTCACTATGACATGATAAAAATGAAATGTAAATGGCCTTTGATATTTATGATCTTTGCATCATCATTCAGTTACAATGCATGTTTAACTGGGTGATTATTCCGTGTGCGCTCCTCTGTATGTGCATAGTGGACATCAGATGATCATTTTTAATTATAATATTTTCCAAGCTATCACACAGAGTAATCAGTGAATGCTGGTTTAATTTGAATTTTCCTGATGTAAGTTTAAGTTTTTTGAGTGGTGTTACAAGTGACTGATGCAATGTTGTAATGAAGTAACTATATGCATGATGTTATATGGGATGTATGAAGTCTGTCATTTAAATCATCTATGAGTAATTTAACTTGAAGTCTGGCTGCTATTTTTGTTGCAGAATCATGTTTTATATAGCTGTGTCTCAAATCACATACTGTGATCTAATAATACATAGGTCAAATACAAACTATGAAGTAATCTGTAAGAACTATAATCTATATTCAATTCAACTACACAGCCTTCCAGCACTGGTACCCCGACACCTAACCCTGTGATGTAGATGGAAAAGAGAAAGTAAACCAGTTATGTTGTTGCTCACTGGATCCCTTCACATATACTTATGCATACACTTACAAATAAGGTATATACATTATGTACACATATACATAGATATTAGGGGTGTAACGCAATGCCATGATCTGTATTTGTTTAATATTTGTATCTATATTTGAACAGGGAGTAGGCGTGGCCTAAACCAGATTATAGACATGCTGTGCGAAGTGGGAAGTGGTAGCTCAGTGGTTAAGATATTAGACATTAGACTCCTGATCGGAAGGTCATGAGTTCAAGTCCCAGCACCGCCAAGCTGCCACTGCTGGGCCCTTGAGCAAGGCCCTTAACCCTCAACTGCTCAGTTGTGTAAAATGAGATAATTGTAAGTCGCTCTGGATAAGGGCGTCTGCCAAATGCCGTAAATGTAAATGTGTGCAGCATGTGAGCTGTATGGGCGATGTGGAGTAGACACTCTACTGGAAAGTGACAGTTTTAAAAAGGAACTGTTAAACTGAAATCATATTTGCATAAGCATCACATAAAGCAAATCACAGGCTAAAAGGGACATGGAAACATATCACACATGGAAGATCAAGGCCATAGGAGAATTCCACCACTCAAACTTGTGCCAAACTTGAATAAATTCACCGAAAATAAGTAAGTAAGTAAATAAATAGTTCAGCTGCTATTCATATCTGTATACATACATACATACTGTGTACAGTACACATTCATGCACATATGTACTATGTATATGTACTATATGTACTATATGTACTATATATATATATATATATATATATACACACACACACACACATACTTACACATGCATGTATGTATACATGATGAAACAAAATATTAACCCACAGATTAGATGCCAATAGTATGCAAATTGCCACAATTTATTGACACCCACAACCCTTAAAAGACAAAGCTCACAGAGCTGAAATGTCAAAACAGTGTAAAGTACAGTGTAAACTAAGTCTCCTAAGTTTTAGCTTAACGTTGTAGTATTGCAGTTCAGCCATGGCAGCACATCAGCTACCACAAAAACAGATTGACTCGTCCACCTTTTATAGGGTGCCATTAGTTTCATGATTTAGCCTGATTTAGTCTTCATTTATTTTTATTTATCAGAGCAGGCAAAACAGATTTGAAGTGAAATACCAGAAGCATTGGGATGGTGGGGGGAAGAAGCAAATCATGCTGAATCATCAAAACCAACATGCTTGATGCCATAAAGCTACTGATGGTTTGTTGAGTTGTTAGTGCAGACCAAACTCATGCATACAACACATACAGTATATTACACACACACACATATATATATATATATATATATATATATATACTGTATATATATGTAGTAACTATTGTTCCTGTCACTGACACAATACTGTTATTACCGCTGCCTAACTAGGTGTCAGAAAACTGGAGCTTGTGTACAGCATGTACAACCATCAAGTCCTTTATCATTAAAGCAAAACATGTAGCAGACCTGAGACCAGTTTTTCACAACGTGCAAATGAATTAGACCACAAAATGAACCACAAACGAACATTTGGTTGTCACTTTAGAGGGGTCTGAGTTCATCTGTTGTGTTCACATGTGCACAAAAAATGGGGTCCCAGGAGGACTAGTGGTTAGGCCACAGTGCTCTCACCATTGCTGCCAGGGAGCCAACCCCAACCACTGGGGTTGCATGCAACAGTGTGCTCTCAGTGCCGGTCCCAAGCCCGAATAAAATTGGGGAGGGTTGCGTCAGGAAGGGCATCTGGCATAAAACTGTGTTACAACCCCAATTAGTCTAGGGCGTGTGTGGGGAATAACACTTATGTGATTATTAATAATAACAACAGGTGTGTGTGTAGTCAGGGACCATAGACAAGTAGTGCGTGTACCCAAGTGGTTTATTTATCTATATACAGGTGAAAAAAAAAAAAAAAAAAAAGTGTGTGCCAAGTGACAGCGGTGGTATTTACAATGTATTTACAGAAACACGTAACAAGACTCAAAAGGGGAAAAGGGACGCGAGCGGCACCAAAGCAAAGAAAAGCACAAAACAAAACAAAACAAAACAAGTCTAACTATTTTCAAACCCTCTAACCTAACTATAACAAAAGATAGAAAAAAAAAGACTTCAGCGTCCAGGACGCCCTAACCACCCTACTCTATCTTTCCAAAACCAAAAGTACAGAGGGTGGTGCTCGCTCCTAACCTAATGTGTCTAATACAAACAAAACCGGAATTCCTACGTGCTGTACAATGTATGTCACGTGACGTACTTACCCGTCCACTTTTCCCCAACACTAACAAAGTCACAAGCCAGGGGTAACAAACACTACGTTTAACAGACAGATGAGTAAACAGACAAGTGACTAGAGCACAGCGGGGAAAACACGGACCAAATGACATACAAGAACAACAAACACAATAAGGCAGCGTAACTACAATACAGAGAAAAAAAAAGAACAGAGGAACAGGGTTCTGGTTTTAACGGCGAGAACAAAATCTTCCTGAATGAATAGTGGCGGGTTTTAAATAGGCGGGGTCAGAGGTTGATTGGTTGTCACGGCCAATGACATCAGCGGGGGTCAGTCAAGATGGACAGGAACGTTATCCAATGAGGCAGTGCTGCAGAGAGAGAGCGACGAGAGAGAGGCGGGCGAGAGAAAAGGGGAGAGACCAAAACACAAAAACACACGAACATACCACAGGACGTAACACTGTGCCAAATTAAATAAGTGGACCTATGATCCACTGTGGCGACCCCTAATGGGAGCAGCCGAAAGAGGAACAACAACGACGTACGCACAAAAAGTGCCGAGTCAGACCACTTGGAACACTCGGAAAAACCTCAAAGAGTACTATTAGTTTAAAGCAAAGCAAAAAAAACAACAACACAACATTAAAAAAAAAAATTATTAGATTTGGTGGATTTAATTTTTGATACCAAAGACTATGTGTTTGTTGTGAATGTTTTGGTCACAGGACAATTGCTGGACTTAGTTAATGGTCCGACATGGAACCCTTGTCTGATAAGGAAACACAATAATAGGAATTAAAACATTTTCATTTTAACCCTTGTGTAGTCTTAACATTATGTATATTCCCCTTGTCCTAAGAGTCAGAAATGACCCACCTTCACTACACCCCTAAAACAAAGCAGCTTAATTGAATTTTAAACCCCAGACCTATTTTTCATGAAGAAACAACCTGTCATTCATCACAAACTTTGTGAATATCTGGGTTCTCCCTCTTCACAGTGCAGAAAGACTGCATTTAATCAGTGGACACCACTCGTTTTCTCTGCTGGTAAACATGGTGGGTTATTTTTGACACTTAAGACAACACAAGGGTTAAATTTACAGAGTAGTGTTGCCACCTCACTGCTCAAGGATCCTGGGTTTGATCCTAAACACATGTCCTGGGGTTTCTCCAGGTTCTCTGGTTCCTCACACTTCCTAAAACATGCCAGTAGGTGAGCTGGCTGAGTTCATGGAGGTTGAGACTTTACTTTCTCCTATCTTGAGCATCGTGTCAGTTGTGCAGTTGGTACTATTCTAGTTTGTGTGTTATTATTATGTTATTATATTATGAGTTATCTGGCTACAGTTGTGCTACTCCTCATGCAGCACCTTCTTCTTAAACAGTGTAACCTGATTGTGGAGAATCCTGTAAGATGTGGGTGTAATCGAGTGCTGGGACAGGAGAAGTGAATGTTACTTGCTTCATAAAATTCACAGATATCTGTCTAACTTACAATAGATTAACTTTCAAAATGTGCCAGACGCAGACATGATCAACTAATCAACTTGTAACATGGGTCAAAGATGAGGCATGACTTTTTTGCATCTGAAGGCTGTTTATTTTACAGAAACATTTTAATACAGTGGTCAAAAGTGTACACCCCCCTTGCAGAATATCCAAAATGTTAATTATTTTACCAAAATAAGAGGGATCATACAAAATGCATGTTATTGTTTATTTAGTGCTGACCTGAA
>CM075005.1:6626732-6668238 GCA_037576675.1 Pangasius sanitwongsei | reverse complement strand
GGCTTTCCACTAGATTTTGGAGTGTGGCTGTGGGGATTTGTGCTCATTCAGCCACAAGAGCATTAGTGAGGTCAGGCTCTGATGTCGGGTGAGGAGGCTTGGGGTGCATCTGGCATTTCAGTTCATACCAAAGGTGTTCAGTGGGGTTGAGGTCAGGGCTCTGTGCAGGACTTCCCCTCCAAACTTAACACACCATGTTTTCATGGGGCTCGCTTTGTGCACAGGGGCGCTGTCATGCTGGAACAGGTTTGGGTTTCTTAGTTCCAGTGAAGGGAAATTGTAATGCTATAATATACAAAGACATCCTATCCAATTGTGTGCTTCCAACTTTGTGGCAACAGTTTGGGGAAGAACCACATATGGGTGTAATGATCAGGTGTCCACAAACCTTTGGCCATATAGTGTGTGTATATATATATATATATATATATATATATATATATATATATATATATATATATAACCTCAGTAGTTTAATTGTAATTTAAAAATAATTTAAATTACAAAATTACACATTAGTGTTAGTGGCATACTTTAATAATATCACATATTTCCTTTCTTCCTTCTTGCAGGTTTTCTTTCTTTCTTTCTTTCTTTCTTCGCAACAAAATGACATTGATCTCTGTGGCAAGTTTAGAAAAACAGTTTTCTTTCCTTTCCTTTCCTTTCCTTTCCATACAGTATTTCCTTCCTTCTTGCAGTCTTTTTTCCTTCCATCTTTTTTTCATTCATTCCTTCGTTCATTCCTTCCTTCCTCTCTATCTATATTTAATATTCCGTTATCCACATTTTTATGTGGTAACTGTAAGCTTTGAGAAGTTAAAGTAACTAAGTAATGCATGGACAGTTTAGTAGTTATGTGGCATTACTGACATTGCTCGAGGTGCAGTTCGGTGTGTGCTCTGTGTCACCCGGCTCTCTCCATCCACCCAAAGCTTTCTCCACGTACAGAGCGGTGGCCAAAGAGAGATGATCCTGTAGCTTTCCTGCCACAAGCTGCAGTCCAAGTGGCAAACCCTCCACACTAAGTCCTAAAGGACACTGGGTCACCGGCAGCCCGAGGATATTAAAGATCCCTGCACAGAGAGAGAGAGAGAGACACGTTTGTAGGAGAAAAGCAAGATATTGACGATCTGAACAAAAGTGAATAATAAAACGTCATTATGATCATATACAAGTCCTTTGGCTTGATATTACTGAACATGAGATGACATACAAAAAAAAACAGTAAGAGAAGAGAGTGATCCTAATAGTCATGGCTGTGTTACAGTACAGTTTTAACACACTCTCATTGATTATTCTTCGCTATTTCTCCTGAGAAGATCCCTGTCGCCATCTTAAGGGCCGTTCCGGTGCTTTTATTACCCCTTTCAGGCTTGAGTGATTGGGTCAGCATGGGCAAGAGGCATTTTGATTTCATTCTTCAATAGTTACAAATGGGAGCTAGCACCCAAGATGGATATCTGTGTAGACGTTTTTATGTGTCTCAAAAGTGTCTCTAGTGACCACTTGAATGGATTTTATGACTAGCAAAGTTGCCAGATTTGCTTGACAAAAGCCACTTCATGAGGCTGCCCATGCTGGCTGGGTTTATTGGGCATTTTCATAGCCTTGTGTGTGTGAGGACTATGGGGTCAGTTCCTCCAGGTAAAGCATTTTGTGGTGAATGGCAACAGTGGTGACTAGGTGACTCATGACAGTTGACAAGTTTATCTTCAATTTTGGGACTCAGAAAATGGTTTGAGTATTTATCTCACAATGCGTATCCAAGACACATTGGATTCTGTTCACACTTGAGATAGGATCATTCAGGGGGAATTGATACCAGATGAAAAAAAGCCAATGGTGCTTTGAATGCTTTGAATTTGTGATGGAGATTCAAATAGAAAGTGATTCAAACATTACTGAAACACAAGGAAGTGTAAAGGCTGACCTGTGTATGAGAAGTTGAAGGGGGTGAACAGAGGCTGGTGGTGTTTGGGGGCCAGCTGAGGGTGTGAAGGATACAACAACACTCCATCAGTACCCAAAAGCTCTTCCAGCTCCTTTTGCAGACTCTCTTTCTGCTGCAGAATGAACTGAGATGGCTGTGAGCTCTGAAACATCTCCACCAGGGCCAGACCTGAGCAACAGAAACAGGCAGTGAGAGAAAATGAGATCCCAGGAAGGGTTGTGATATCTCTATCCTTCTCTTTCACACACAAATACAGAAGCATGTACCTATAGCAGCCATGGTGTGAGGGGACAGTCCTAGAAACCATTTGAAAAGCTCCCACACAGGCCACACCCTCTTCTCTCCTCCGCCCATCAGCTCAGCAAAAGTAGTAGGGGACTGAAATAAAAACAATCCTCAGTTAGTCCTTAGTTAGCACTTATCAACCTAAACATAAAGCTTTATACAAATTTTTAGCCAAGTTTTCCATCCTCAATTCATAGTTTTTGTAAGTCTTACCACTGACTGAGAGAAACATCTCAGTTGCCCACCTAAACCTTCATCAACAACACCACATTATGTGTGTTCCCTCAAACCTGCCCATGTTGTTGTATGTCTAAAACAGTGTTAAGAGAGAAGGGATCATAAAACTTCACAAAAAGCAGCAGCAGATCCTCCCTGAGTTCCAAAATTGTTTTTGACATGTCATCAACTGCACAACTGGCCACTTGCAGTACTAGAAGTAGTTCTTCAGTAAAAACCAACTTGAACTTGGAGACACGTACAAGCTAGTTAGTTGTTTTCGTGGCAAGTCTTTTAAATGAACTAGCTAGTATACTAATTAACTAGCTGAATAATGTAATAAGGTTCAGTCATCATGTACCGACAATGCTATATGAACATAGCACCCTATCTGAACATAGCACATCAAAATTTAAACATGTGTGTTTCAGTGTTTCTGTGTATATTTATAGGCAACTTCACAGTCTGCTCCTGAAAGTGACAGTCATGTTCACTTGATCGCTTGGCTTCCAAGTTCACTAACAAACTTCACTTTAGCATTGCATGGCAAAGATAATTTGCCAAAGATAACAAAAGAAAGCACTTAAGGGAAGTCAATAGGTGGAACATAATCACTGACTCATTAAGTTTCACTCCCATCTTACTGTACTAATGTGTATAAACGTTCCATTTTATTCCTTGTAAACACTCCTCACTCTAAGACAAGCAAAAAAGTTCAAAGTTCATTTTGGAAAGACAACTACACTCATTTGGAGAAAACACCCTACAGCACAGTCAGTTTTCCCATTTTCGTATATCTGGATAGAAATGACTTTGTAAGTTGTGTCTGAAATTTGTATTAAAATAACCAGGACCAGAAACTGAAGTGACCCTTAGCTTTATGGACCCCCTTTCAGCAAGGCTGCAGTGTAAAAGTGTACAAACAACACAGGCAAACCTTTCCATCTCTGCCAGGCGAGGACATCATAGCTCCCCAGATCTGAAAGGAATATTTGAGCTGAGGGATGCGCAATTCTTGAACTTGGACCCCTAAGTCAGCCTCCAACCGTTCCACCACCTGAAACACACAAGCACATTACAGTTAAGAATTTTGTAACGTTCGTGTGTAGATATTAAAAATGAATCAAAACACACACACACACCTTCTTCTGTGCCTGAATCAGTTGTGGATCTACAGGAGAGAGAAGAGGTGATCCTCCATCATGAGGAACAGAGAAGAACCTGAGTTTCCTCAGATCCACATTAGCAGAGAGGGATAATCTGTGAGGAGGTACAGCAGATTTATGGTTTTACAGCAGTTCTGAAGAGAGTTGTTTCATGAGATTGTATTCCTGCTCATGCAACACGCTGATGAATTGTTTTTGGCTTCGAAACCATCAATACTTAGTGTACGTAGTACAGCTCGTGTGGTTGGACTTCTGGAGAAAGGTTTTGAGTTCAAATCCCAGCACTGCCAAGCTACCACTGCTGGGCCCTTAACCCTCAACTGCTCAGTTGTATAAAAAGAGATAAATGTAAGTCACTCTGGATAAGGCAGTCTGCCAAATGCCATAAATGTACTGTTAAGCAAGTGGTGTTATTCAACCTAAGATAGGTTAATGTCCACAGTAGATATCCCAATCTTCTGAACGCATTTACTAATTTGGCCGATGGTAAAAATGAGTTGAATCCAATCGAAGCATATAGCTGAGCAGCTAGCTCTCTGGAAGTCTTGAGATTTGATCTCACAACCTTCCAATCACTTGCATATAACCTCAATCCCATTGCTATATTTTATTTTCAGTCCAAAACAAACAGGTGGGTGGAAATAGCACTTATAGAAAATCTGATTGGAGTTACTTTTCTGCGTTGGGTCCTGCCATAATCCTCAGCATGGGTAGAAGATCCTCAGCATAGCGGCACATGGGGCCTGTACAGAGGAAGCCTGGCTGCTGTCCAGACGCTGGGGGATACTGACCTCCGTTATTTACTATACCTGCAGACACATACAGACACAAGCAAAATGACAGCACACCTCATTACAAACTACACAAGACTAAGGAATTAAAAGTGTACATGTAGCATTTATCTTACAAACACACTCTCTTCCTACCTGACGTTGGCTTATGTCCAAAGATGCCATTAAAAAAGCAAGGCATGCGAATGCTTCCTCCAATGTCTGATCCCACTCCAATCACAGAAGCTCCACTACCTATTATACTTCCCTCTCCGCCTGAAGGAGACATAGAGAGAGAGAAAGAGGGTAGTGAGTGATAGTATTTGATAATAATTCTGTGTTAAAGCGATAATTAAAAAAAAAAAAATCAAATATACTGTACCCCAAACGCAGTCAATCAGCCAATTTTGGCTAAGATATTCCAAGATTTAATCAGAAAATGCCATCTAATGGCTAAATAGTAAAACTTGATTTGAGTTTCGAGATATTCCTTAATATGCACTTGATGCTGGACTGCTTTAGGCAGATTTGGCAACCCTTCTCTTCACTAATTGCAACCACGAGTGGTCACTGAAGATGCAATAGCCCTTAAAAATGAGGTGATGGGAAAAATCTATATAGTTTGCAAAATTATTTTCAAATAAAAACTGTAAAAATTTTGATTACATAACGATTCACCCCCACTGCTGTGAAGCCCCTAACTTAGTTCTGTAGCAACCAGATGTCATCAGAAGTCACATAATTAGTTGAATGGAGTCAACCTTTGTGCAATTAAAGTGTCACGTCATCTTGATATAAATACAGCTGCTCCTGGAATATTTGTTAAAGGACATACCTAAATAAACAGCATCATGAAGATCAAGGAGCTATCAAAACATGTCCCGGACAAAGTTCTGAAAAATATATTCCAAACTTTAAATATCCCACAGAGCACCATTAGATTTATTATTAAAAAGAGAAAGAACATTGCACAATCGTGACTCTGCCTAAAGGGAGTCTGTGCGTCAAAAGTCAGTGTCTGGGTGAAGATGGTATTAGGGAAGCAACCAAGGGTCCAAGCATAACTCTGAAAAAAAACTAGAGAGATTCACAGCTCAGATGGGAGAATCTGTTCACAGGACAACCACAGCCTGAAGATTTCACAAAGCTGGGCTTTATGGAAGAGTGGCAAATCATATTCAATCATTTGATGGAGATTTATCAAATGTGGAAAAAGTTCTCACCCTTAGATCACGATTTACACAGTGAAGCATGGTGGTGGTAGCATCATGTTGAGAGTTAATCTTGGCATCTTGTTTGCTTCTCTTTACAAGGCCCTCGGAGGAGCGGGTGGTAAAAGGGGGGGAAGGTAGTGGATGGGGAGGGTTTAGGTGAATACTTTTGCATGGCACTGTATGTGTCCTAACCTGAGCTTCCCCCTGCTATCCTCCCAAGGTCATAAGGGTTCCTGGTGATGCCATAAAGGTGGTTGTGAGACTCCAGCCACATGGCCAGCTCACTGCAGTTGGTCACACCAAGTGGAATTGCTCCAGCCCGCTTTAACAGAGCCACAGGTGGGGCATCCACTGCTGAAACCACCGCTCTCCTGCTCAGCAGTCCTGTAGAATTCGGCATGCCTGAGAGAAAGAGAGAGAAAGCCAGAGAGAGGGAGAAAGGACTGCTGTGCTGTGTTATTAAAGAAGGGTCTGTTGGCTTACCCTATATTGTTGGGCGTGTCTTTGAGTGGAACGGATTTGGCCCTATATATAATCTCACACATACACTTGCCAATTGTTTTGAAGTACCCGGGCTTCAAAAGCAGTTTTACGATTCCAATGAACATATTTTATTCAGATATTCTGTCAAATTACCACAGCTAGCTAGTGTTACCTGTTTAGATGATAAACTGTCAATCCTGCGACAAAGCTAGTTGCCTATTTTAGACATGTAGCTATATTAGCATCATACTTATTAATACAGTAGTCATATTTATTAATATAACTTTGTCTCAGAAATAATATTGAGTTATAATTGCAAGATATAAATTGTTAACAATTTTAGAAATATGATTTTAAAATCATTTTAGGAATACTCATGAAATGAGGTTGGCTTATATACTGTATGTATATAATGTATCATATCATGCTATACTGCAGTCTGTACAACCATGCACATTATATTCCAATATGCTATACTGTGTGGTGCATTGTACTATTCTACATACACTACAATCATTTTTTTTTTTTTACTTATTTTCACTAATTATTTCAGCTAAAGGACATATGCTTATTAAATGAACAGACATATGGCCATAGTTACCCTGCAGGGCGAAGGCCTCTTTCACAGTAAAGGGCACTCCGAGAAGAGGAAGCCTGTCCTCCAGGACATCTTCTCCTCCTGTCTCCTCCTCTATCAGTTTATCTACCTGTGCTGCCTCTTGGAGTGCTGCAGCAAACCTGATCAAGATAAAAAGAGAGAGAGAGGTCTATGATCAGAAGAGAGTTCAAAAATCCATGACAGTTGCAGATAAAAAACAAACAAACAAAAAACAAAAAAAAAAACACTTGAGCCTCACTCACCTGTCTTTAACCAAAGCATTGATTAGTGGGTTGACTTCCTGGATGCGATCAATGTAGGCCTGAACCACCTGGACACTCGTTACCTAGGGTACGAATAAAAGCTGAACGAATAAAATCTGAACATGAACTTTATAGACTTTTAATCTCAACATGGATTAAGATGGATGCCAAACTAGAGACATTTAAAAGTGAAAACGGCCTCATCACTCCTTTCTTAAAGATGTGATGAGTGTGAACTACCAATCACTATCAATTATTATTTATGTACTTGTCTGGAGTTATTATTTATTGTTACATAAACTGAAAGGCTTTAAAATTAAATTTAAATTTAAAGAAACAAATATACATACCCTATAATGTCAACTGAAATATAACTGCAATATTAATTAAACTATAAAAAAAAGTTCAGGGCTAAAAAGCTTTTACAAATGTAAATATGTAGCCACTATCATATTTACGTTTATAATATTTGAATAGTGGGATTATGTTAATAATTTTTTAATCTGTGCTGCAATCATAGTAGGGCATGTTTTTTAGAAGAGCTAGATTTAGTTTATGATTTAGTTTACCCTTAAATTTTATTAAATGGCAAAAAAGAGGACTTTAAAAATCCCTTTCAAAACATCTGCACTGCTTATAACTTGGGAACAAAAATCTACCTATGCATTACTTTTTTCCCCTAAATATGGCAATTTGTATGTAATGAGGCGAGTTCAAAAAAACTGTCCACTGCTCCTGAATTTAGTTCGCACATATTTAAAGCCATGTTCGGATAAGGACATAAGCCTTGAACAACAGGCTGCTCATTTCTCTGGCTGTCTCGACCTTTATACACGCTAAAACAGCCAAGTTCTGCACACAGACTTGAAGACATGCAACTATTAAAATAAACCATCCCTTTTCAGACTGCATGAATGTTGCAGTGTCTCTAATCCAACGGTTTGCAAAAAGCAGTGGTCCATGAAGCATAACCAGGGGATTCGTGATTATTATTATTATTATTATTATTATTATTATTATTATTATTATTTACTTTGTGGTGGAAATCCCAACCCAGTGTCAGTGACGTATGTGTGTGTGTTTACTTGAATCGAAAGGGTTAACTCCAAACCTTAATAACTCAAAAACAAGTAGCCTATAAATACTGTCAACTCTGACCCTAATGTGTTCTGTTTGTGGAAACAAATAGCTAAAATATTATTGCACACATTTAAATAATGACCCTAATATTTGTACAGTTGAATTTACTACAGAGTCAGAGGTTAGGTGCAGCAATTCACCCTTCTTATATACATATGAAACTGACAAAACGTTGTGATTAAAAAAACAAAACAAAAAAACAACCAACCAAACAACAATGACACAAAACTACACTTCCCATAATTCCACCCAACATTTCACCTTGCATCTCTTCCTGAAACAGAGATCTGAGCGACAAAAAGACTTGTGACAAGCGTTGGAAAGGAGGTCAGATTAAACGTTGCATGTTATAGCGTATGTATTTTCTTCATGAGGATAAAGTACAGCATTAAAAGTGAATCAGTGAATCAGCGTCTCACTTGTTTGCGGCGGATGTTCCGCGCGAGCTGGACGGCGGAAACGCGCAGCAGCGGCTCGGTGATGGGGGGAAGCCGGTCACCTTCTCTGCCTCCTCGCTGTTGAGGTGCGAAGAACCTGAAAACTGTTAAAAACGCTTTAACCACAACACGCAGCAGACAAGCCCAAAAGCGCTCCAGCCGTGTCGAGGCCATTGCGCGCGGATCAGGGCGCGAGGAGCAAACCAGCTGCTTTATCACGGAGTAGAACAGGATTTTGCTCCTTCACTGCCCCCAGCATGCAGCGCGGTGCAACTACTGTACACATCAGGCGCTCCTTCCCATACGCAGGAAATCATTATTTTGCTATACCAAGTCAAAAGCTCGACAAATGATCTTGTAAGAAAAGAACAATCTGCAAGAAAATAAGTCTATGCAAATAAATCAACATTTTGAGAGGATAAGACATTATTCTGAGATAACTATTAAACAAATTTTGACATAAATCAACAGACAAAATATTGCAGATAAACTGTCCCATTATAGCTGAAAAAAAAAGAAAAAAAGAAATCAGAGTGGAAAACTATCCCCAGCTATGTTCCAGGGTCTATAATATCCAAATAAATATACACTACATGGCCCGATGTGGGCAGCCCACCTCAGGCCGACGTCACACCGATGTTTAAACCCTGAACGGGCCAATAAGGGCTGCACACATCAGACAGATTCTCTGATGCCAGTTTTGCGCCAGTGTGCAAATCCAAAGTGGCCCAATAAGGGCTGCCAACATCAGGCCCTTTCTGGTTCAATATGCGCAGCCCACGCTGGGCCACTGGTGATTTTCTCATTGGTGTGACACTAGCCCCCTGACACTAGCCTGGTGTGGGCTGCCTACAATGAGCCAATGTTGCACCAATGTGCAAATCCACAATAGGCTAAGACATTTGCCCAAATTGGGCCCTTACTGGTCTGATTTGGGTAAAACTGAATGGAGAGCATTGTTTCAGGAAGACCATATTTGGCTGTCCAATTGGCTGACCATACCAAACATTTAAGCAGTTCTGCGTTTCGCTATGTTTTCACAAATGATCCTGAAAACCGTTTGAGATAACTAACAGAATTTAATATATGAAGTAAATGAATACCTTTTGCATAACATCAAATAAGTAATATCAGTATATTAAGAAGAACCATTTAAATATCTAATAAAAATTTTGAACTGTAACAGACTGATAATAGATAAATAACTTTCATAAATAATAATTTTCATAAGTAGAAAGTATACCGTAAATCTATGAGAAATAAATAGGTACATGCACCCATTAAACCCATTTACGCTTTAAGACCACATTCAACAAAAGAAAGAAAGAAGACAATAATGTGCACCATGGCTTGTTTTAGCCAGTTCTGCTATTTGTTACTAGATTAATGTTTTTGTTGCATGACAGTCAGATTAGCCAGAACTGAATGAAGACTTGCAGTGTGCGTGGAGTCCCTAGTGACCTTGAAGAGAGTAACAAAAACTTTGCTGTTTAGCAGCTTCCCAGAAATGTACTTTTTTTTTTTTGTCTATTTTCAGCTAATTCGTGTGATGGATACTGGAATATTATGTAAATTTGGGAGATTAAGACTTTGATTTTTATATACACTCACTTTATTAGGAACACCTGTACACCTACTCATTCATGTAATTATCTAATCAGTCAATCGTGTGGCAGCAGTGCAGTGCATAAAATCATGCAGATGTGGGAGAGCAGCTTTGGGTAATGTTCACATCAGCCATCAGAAGAGAGAAAAAATGTAATCTCGTAGAAAATGTGAAACATAGCCTGGTCTGATGAATCTTGATTTCTGCTGAGGCACATAGATGGTAGTGTCACAATGTGGCGCCAACGGCATGAATCCATGGACCCAATCTGCCTTGTGTCAACAGTCCAGGGGTGTAATGGTGTGGGGAATGTTTTCATGTCAACATGGGCCAGAATCTCAAAGGAATGTTTCCAACATCTTGTGGAATCCATGCCACAAAGAATTGAGGCTGTTTTGTGAGCAAAAGGAGGCCCTACCTAGTATTAGTATAGTGTTCCTAATAAAGTACTCAGTGGGTGCATGACGTAATGCTATTTTACACTTAATGCTGTTTTTGTCAAACAGAAATCTGAGTTTAGCGAACACCCTACACAGTATGGTCAACACATTGGTGCAATAATGTGGTGTACTGTCAAAGCATCAATCATGTTAATCACGCATACTGCACGTTTTCTAATTTGTTTTATATAACTCTACTCAGAAATAAACAACAATCTGTCAAAACAAATATTTTAATAAATCAGCATTTTTTTCATGTGGGCTTATATGGTACAGTCCTACATGGCATATGTTGTATTTAGCTGGCCTTACATAAGAATAATGAATTGTGTTTAAATATTGTCAGCAAAATAGTTTGTAGTTATAGTAAAATTTAAGCCCATGTCAAATGTTTTTTCCATGTTTTACAGCATTTTTATATTTTACATTTTAAAAAGGTCTAAATTAATAACACTTAAATTATTCTTGTCAGAGATTATGTCTGATCCAAGAAAATGTTCTCCTCATGACAGACAGAAATTTCGAACAAGTGCGGCATTATCTGAGATTGTTAGACCAAATAAAGCTGATGCCTCTTTGTTCAGCATTGTATAATAAAATATAACTATATCCATAGTTGAAGATATGCTAATGCATTACTCTCTGGGCTGGTCAAGGGAAGATGGGGATTTTTTTCCTCCGTAGTGCAGTCTTTTCATCAAAAAACCTCACACTCAAAAACTGAATAAAATCCTAAATAGCCAAGCATAACAAAATGCTGAATTCCAGACATAAAGGTACAAAAAATGTTTTCAATTAGACCATCATTACATTATTAGTCATGGCCTAATGGTTAGAGAGTCGGACTTGTAACCTGAAGGTGAACCTGAAGGTCATGGGTTTGAGTTTCAGGCCGGTAGCGATTGTAGGTGGGGGGAGTGAATGACCAGCTTTCTCTTCCACCCTCAATACCACGACTGAGGTGAGACCCTTGAGCAAGGCACCAAACCCCCAACTGCTCCCCGGGTGCCGCAGCAAAAAAGGCTGCCCACTGCTCCGGGTGTGTGTTCACAGTGTGTGTGTGTTTGTTCACTACTGTGTGTGTGCACTTGGATGGGTTAAATGCAGAGCACAAATTCCAAGTATGGGTCACCATACTTGGCTACACGTCACTTCACTTCACTTTAAATTCCACAAACCATAATCTTAAGTGCAAAGGCATAATTACGTGACCATTTTGTTTTATTCAAGACAAACATGGCCAAAGTCACTGAGGGCTGATGCTCAGAAAGTGGCTTTGAGAAAGTCTATTCTAAAATATATCTTGAACCAAAAGAAATAGACATTACATAAAACCTCACACATAAAGCCCTTTGTGAAACTAGGACCAGAATTATGCACTCTTTCTGGAAATTAATTGCCACATATCAGCCTTTATCAAGACGGGTCTCCTCCCAATGTAAGATGGCATTTGCCTGCAGGAAGAAATCGTGGAAACTTCCAGAATACATTAAGGGGGATTGTCCAGGAAAGTGGGGGTGTCTCCACTCCGGGGTTAATCATGGTGAAGCCACAAGGGAAGAGAAAACAATCTGGCTTCACTTTTCAACCACTGTGCACCATATATAAGGTCACACAGAAATCTAGTTTCAGACAGCTGACCTCTGATTATGCAGGAACACATGCAATATAGTTAACTGGATGCTTGTTAGTAGTGAATTTAATTAACTAGTAGTAATGCATATGTCTTCTGTAGTAGAGCCCAATGCCTCACCTTAACACGCTTGCAGGGTGGTTCAGCATTCGAGCAGATGCTCTGTGCAGCTTTTCTCTTCCTACCAGGTCTCACTTTGGAGGGTGTCTTCATTGCTGATGGACTTTGGTTCAAGTCCTCAGATGCAGGAGACCATGTAAAGGAGGACACAAATGCAATGATGCTTTGAAAAAAAAAATGCAGGACACCCTCTGAGGGTCTGCGGTTCCTCAGGCTTAAAGGCATGATCCTGTTTGTTCTTTGCAACAGCCTGACTGGTTTTCCTGTGTGACACAGTAATGTGTGTTAGTTAGTGCCCTAAAGATTGAAGAATGAATTCCACTTTTGGAACGTTATACACCTTTTGTACCTTTATTGTGCATCTTTCACCTGGAAAGGTGCATGTAGGTTATTTTCAAAGCTTTAATCTTGGATTAGGGTCCAATTATGTACCTTCGTTCATTTTACAGGGACATTAGGCTATATGCATGTTTCCAAGTAAAGGATAGAGTAATGTTTTATAATCCCACTATTCTGTTTCACCCAGAGGAGGAAGGGTTCCCTTCTGACTCCCTTTTAAAGGTTTCTTCCTCGTATTGTCTCAGGGAGTTTTTCCTTGCCACTGTCATCTCTGCTCATTAAGGATTTAAACCTACCTCCAGATTGCTATAAAGCTGCTTTGTGACAGTGTCCATTGTGTCCAAGCACTATACAAATAAAATGGAATTAAATTTAAAATTCATATTAACGTATGTACCCAGGACTGTACCTCTACAGCGACAAGGAAAGGTAGAGTTTAAGTACAATACTGTTTCTTAGAGTTGATTGTAGTAGCATCTGGCTTACCTTGATGCCCATGTGCCGAAATTGGCATGCTTTGTTTAAGCAGCGGTTCCCCAGCCGTAATTTGCACACAGTCTTGCTACCCTTGGTGGCTTCGCAGTGCCGGAAAGGGCAGTGATCGCCCTTGTTAATGAAACAGGAACATGTCAAAAAATTTTCCATAACCCCCACAGGACAGAAGCATTTCTGCAGAGGCAACATTTCAACATTAAAGATTGTTTTGAAATTTGTATATCAGAAAAGCCACACTACCTTGGTGCATGTGGAGGAAAAGAAGTAGTTCCACACAGCTCTTCTACAGGATCCTTTGGCACTCATTAGTCTTAATTTGTTAGGACTTTCGTTTCTAGGTAGTATTAAGTGACTTCTACAGTTCATGCTTTAACAGCTTGGTGTTGTCAGGGGCAGGGCCAGACTTAATCTATCGCTTCCTAGCCTGTATTTTAATTGGTCTTAAACTCCTGTTAATCACATACAGTTTGTGCAACAATGTTGTGAATTTTGTGTGGGAGGCTGCATATTATTCTCTCTCGAGTGAATCATTTAAGAATGAAGTATAGGCTGCCCACAGAAAATAGGTATTGGCCCAAAGTGGGCTAGCCCGCAGTGGTCCCACATTGGATTCACGTGGGCATGCCAAAGTGTGGGCTGCCCAAAGAAAACCCGCCCTGAGCCAATGTGGGTAAAACAGGCATTGGTCCAATGCAGGCTAGCCCGCAGTGGTCCCACATTGGATTCACATGGGCATGCCAAAGTGTGGGCTGCCCGAAGAAAACCCACGTTGAGCCAATGTGGGTAAAACGGGTATTGGTCCAATGCAGGCTAGCTTGCAGTCTGAGCATGCTGAGCCATTTAGGGATATGTATGGCCACCAGCTGTATGTGTCCAAGAAAAAATAATATTTTTCAGGGGTCCATATCTACAAACATGTTGAAAACCCCTCTATTATGTGATGTAAAATAACAGGGGAAAGTGTTCAGTGTTCAGTGTTCCTTAAGAAACTGAAATTCTTCATTCCTTGCACTAGGTGTTCACTGATGCAGTTTCTCTGGAGCTTATTTGAATAATGCTGGACACAGAGACGAGGGAGGCAGGAACTGTGACTTCAGTGTGTTCAATCCCATTATAAATTACTGCTAATCTTTATGTACACAGATACAACACACTGGTGGAAGAACACTTTTAGTCGATATATTGTGCTGCTAAAACATCACAGACTGAAATTATGGGAATAAATAATCTACACAATTAAACTATCAGCCGTCAGAATTAGACTGGAACTTCAATAGCTTCCAACACCCTATACAAGTGCACTGTGTGAAATACTGGCATTTAGATTATATGTAGTGCACAATCATGTGCATTAGAGATTTATTTGGGATTCACGCTCAAGTGAACAGGAGCTCAGAGCTGCTCGAATTGCGCATGCGCCACTCCCCGGCGTTCCTATGTCCCGCCCCTTTACAGGCGCGCCCCGAATCCTGACCAATCAGGGCGCAGGATTAGCGAGCGATTTGGCCGTGGCCGAGACAAGCCGACGGTGATCCGAAGATGGGCCGAGAAGGAAAAACGCGACCAAGGTTGAAAGATTAACGACCGCAGCATCAGCTAATTCCGACTTCCTGTATTTCCAGGTGTTTGAAGAGAGAGAGAGAGAGAGAGAGATTGTGGAGATCAGGTAAGCAGCGGTTTATGTATCTATAACCAGGGTTAAACCATTTAAAACGGGTTAAACCGGCGGATTGCTCACAGCTGAATGCTTTAAACCAGAGGTTCAGTATAGATGAGATGATAGAGTTTGAGGTTAAATAATGCTCCATGGACATATATAATTATTATTGCTTTACATATGAAATTAAGGATGAATCCGCATAAAATTAAGAGTAAATCCGCGCTAGCAGTGTGTGTAATTCAGGCAGATGGATCTCCGCAGTGGATCCCTCTCTATAATAATCCCCCTAAATGATCACTGCAGGATCATGGTACCACTGCTCCTCTCTCTCACACACAGCACCACAACACATTCTATCCTGCTGCTAGGTGTACTGTATCACCAATAAATTAGCGCTTTGCATCATTTTAACCTTGCTATAGGGTTACTGGGGTTGCCAGATTGAAACCACTGCCGCAAATGAATTAAAAACCAGCCTCAAACTGTAATGAAATTATATACACAAGCACAAAGCATTTATCCTGTCCTACTGGATTAAAATAGACCTACTAGTTACTGGTAAATGATAAGTAATGGTATGTTCAGTTGGTTGTATTTCTCAGACTTATTTATAGGGTTAATATTGGGGTTGCCAGATTGGATACATTGTGTAAAACTGTCTCAAACACAAACCAGCCTCAAACTGTAAATAAATTATATTTAAGCTAAATTATATATACAAATACAAGGGAATTTATCATGTCCCCAACAAACAAACAAATGAAGAAATAGGCCTACTAGTTACTAAAACTGACTAACAACTAACTAGTGTTAATAAGTTTGTCATCAGTTTCATCTGTGGGTCTTTCAGTTTGTGCTGTAAAAAGGTCTAATACTAGAAACAAATTCTTTCTCTATTATTAATGCTGCTTTTTGGTTAAAATTGTGCAATTGGCTGTATTAAGACCTTTCGATAGGGCTACTCCTGGGGTGTACAGATTGAGTTATACACTGTAGACAGTATACACTGTATATGTGTACAAGCACAGGGGAAGTCATCCCATTTCACTGGATTAAAAACAGGTAGAAATAGGCCTACTTGTTACTGGCACCCCGTTAGACATTAAATCAAATTTATTGTCACTTGTTTAAGCAGGTTATACCAATTTGTGCTATAAAATGATTACTACGAATATATTTACTACTAATTGCTATTACTAAAGGTGCATTTTGGTTGAACAGCAAATTTTCTAAAATGTGCAGTTGATTGCATTATTTAGACTTCTCTCTACTCTGGGGATGCCAGTTTCGACAAAGTGCATCCATCTGTCCATCCATCCATCCATCCATCCATCCATCCATCCATCCATCCATCAATCATCTTCAGTAACCCCTTTATTGTGGATCAGCCATCCCAAATGAATCCAGCCTTAAACTGTAACTGAATTATCTCTAATGTAAATTATATCTACCACCGCAAGGGAATTTTATCCCGTCACAACTGGATTAAAAAAAAACAGTTAAGCAGGAATCCCCCCACTCAGTCTGGCTATAAGACAAATGATGGCAGTAAAGGCACTACAGAAGTTGTCATCGTTTTGATATGAATATAATAATTATTACAGATTAACTGTCATTTCTAATTGTCATTTCTAATTTCAGCAGCTCTGGTGTATTTGCAGTGGAGACATGGACAGGAGGAGGAGGATTAGGAGTGTTTATCTCCGAGCGTTGACCAATCCCAGCCAATGAGACCTTCATTACACACTTACTGTCTTTTCCATCCTAGGAGTGCACATACCTGTCAAGTTTACAAAGGAAAGTAATCAAAGGGTGATCTCACACACACTAGAGGATCCAAGACCAGAGGCGTGAGATGAAATCAAACCTGATATACCCTGAAAATGAAAAAAATTATGAAAATTAATCTGGGATTTAAAAATCCTGACTACAATCCTTTGAAGTGGGTTCAGTAAAAGTGTGCTCATCAGTTTTTTCCTCTTCTGGAATACGGACGTGTGTGGACATCCCACAAAGACCCGGGACGCTGATTCAACGACAGGGTTATTCATATTCACTGGCCATGGGGCGAGCGTCCAACAGGACTTCATCATAACCTGCATTTGTGTCCATCATTATGGATCAGGATGAGACGAGCGCAGAGATTTGGGAGCCTCCTCTGCATGGACTCCATGGGCCAAACCGCATGCGACCTTCCTCGTACCGGGCTCTGCGGAGTGCTGTGTCGAGCCTGGCACGAATCGATGATTTCTTCTGTGAGAAAATCGGCTCTGGTTTCTTCTCTGAAGTTTTCAAGGTGAGTTTTCGTTTTCTTTTTTTTTTTTTTTTTTTTTTCTAAAAAATGAAAATATTTACTGTAAACTGCCCTTTACTGACTGACCATCAATATCAGTTAACTTTCACTGTGTGTGAGGACCACGCATGCAATTTTAATGCGTGTGCATATGTGATTAGAAATTATTAATTATTATTCTTTTCATTTTCAAATATTATGTTAAATACTGTCTTAATTACTGGAATGTTCTATAAGAAAAGCTAAAATCCTGTGTTTCATTTATGATTTATAAGGCATAACAGTAAATGTTCAGGCACGTTAAATGTAACTATAAATGGTTAAAAATCACTATGTCTTTCATTAATAAATTGACATATGTAATTGTTAATGAATGGCATAAGAAGGAATAAATGCTGTCGTATAAGAAGAATAATACACTTAAGGACATGCTGTTAGGTGAAAATAATCCACATCAAAGCAGAGTTACTGTTACTACCCTGAAGTTGATTATTTTCCAAAAACAGCACATGCTGAAGAGTTTTATTCCTCTTACACCACAACAGACTTCCAACAATGATTTTATTTTATTTTATTTTATTTACAATTATTTTATTAATGAAATACAGTTTGTGTTTTTTTTTAAAAACCATTTAATATTGTGGAATGTCCATGAAACAAGTTCCTTTCTGTTATTACCTTTGTTATAACAGTTATAAACAGTTGTTCCCTCACCAGCCTCTATTTTTCTTACTGCAACAAAAAAGGTAGCTTGTCATGTTGCAGAGAAACCAGAAAGAGCAAAGTTCTCTTTTCTGAAGAGATGGAAAACTTACTGACAGTCACAAAGATCTGACGGTGGAGACTCCTTCCATAAATGTTACATAAACATCTCCGTATAGAAACCTTCACCATGTTAACAGTTACAGAATTTTCTTTACAATTTTCTTTTTACAATCTGTTATTATTAGGTTCAGTATTAAGCTTTGTAGCGCTTCCACCATACGAGTCCCTGTGAAAAGGTTTCCGGTATATATATGATAATGTAGAATGAGCAAATTAATATAAACCTGTGATTTGCATCGCAGCCAGAGCTATTCTCACAGCTGCTGTTATAGAAGTATAATCAACACCTCCTGACCAATCAGAATCCAGAATTCAGCAGCGCTGTGGTAGAAATAACGATACAAAATTTTGAATATCGTTGCTTATTCATAACTATCTTAATAGTATAACTCTTCCAGTTTTTCTTATCACGATATTCAAACACTTCATTATTCATTAATAATTAACACACACGTATGGCACTTCTTTGTGGCCGTTATAAAGCTCCTGTATAGTGTGAATTGGTAACCTTGAACACGCCTTTTTTTTTTCATCACTTCCTTTTGCATTGTTTGAATATCTCCTTTGTAACGGTGTACAAACACTACATGACGTCTGACCTGTTTGCTCTGGATATGAGTTGTGTTGAGTCATTCCTGACGCAGGACTCAGGAGAATACATTTCCTTGTGCTTTAGATACATATCTATTTGTATAAAATTATATAGAAAGTTCTAGTCAGAGGATTTCATCACTGTGTAGATAAACGCTATGTAAACACTAACGTGAAGCATGTTTTATGATAGCATCTTAGAATTGTGCCCTAGAGTATGCTGACTATAGACCACTTACTCTGATGCAACATTATATTTATTACCAAATGGAAAGCACTTGAACAATCAGATTTATTGATCAGAACTGCATTTGTAAGATTGTGTAAACTACAGTGTAACGACTAATTTATATGATTTTCCATCTTGTCTGTACTCTCATGCTGGAGTAGTATTGATCAGAATAATAATCAAGGTTGTAATTCTTTCTTTTTGCATTGATGTTTTGGGCAATAGGAGTGTTAAATCACATTTTACAGCTCTTGAGGTTGGCGTCTAATTGGGGAGTGACATTTTCATTTGACATTTACACTGTTTAATGCTGCAATTTCAGCATAATGGATTTATTAGGCCTATATATTTATTGTATTTGCATAGAAGTGCTGACTGTCATGAATCTGATTTGCCTGCACAGATGGCAGTGTGTTTGGGAATTGGGTCAATGCAAAACCTTCTAAATGAACATCGATTATTTAAATGTTTTACCAGTTCATCTGTGTTTTCAATTCAATTTCAATTCAATTTTATTTGTATAGCTCTATCAATAATAGACATTATCCCAAAGCAGCTTTACAAAAAAATGTGGATGTAGATTTATTGTTTTGAAACAGGTTTTTATTTTTTTTTAATAAAACTATTTCCAAACATTCTTTTGTTTAAATACTAAAATTCTGATTTACAATCAGATGTACTTTTTGCAGTTTATGTACATTTCTTTAAATCCTGTTCCAAAATGACCCCTTAAAAACTGACTTATTATAAAAAATGTATTTTAACATAGTTTATCGTAATGTAGATATTATAGCATCATATTGCCCAGCTGCACTCTGTAGTGAAACTGGAAACAAAATGCTGGATTTTTTTTCATTGTTATTTAGCTTTTTGTATAGTACCATAATCTGTAATCAGTGAATTTGCTTTGAAGAGCAAACCATAATTGAAAGTTTGAAAACTACCAAGGTACCCTTTACTACTGATAAGTTTGTAGGACATTATTATACATAATCGTGCTGACAGTTAAAACATTAAGCGTATAGGCTATGTTGTCTGCTCGTTAACTGGGATGTCCTGCTTGGTGTATCACACCTGTAGTATAAAAATGCTCGTGGATGAAACTGTGGTTAGAATGTACAGCAATAATTTCTGACAATTTCACAAAACGTTTTAGCACATCCCTTCGTTCCATCGCTGATCTCGCATTGAGATGTGTATGGTATTGTCTCTAATAGACGTAATACTCACTTCTGTTCTTTAAGAGTTTGTGTGAAATTACTGGTGACAAACACCACAGTACACCTTTGCACAAGATAACTGTAAAATGACCAAGAAAGGTCTTTCAGTAGACTGCAAAATGAAGAGAAGAATTCTCAGGTAATAGCAGCTCAGTCTCCTTTGAAAGAATGAGGCTTGTGGTTCATGAGAGCAGGAGCTCATTGGGCTTTGTGTGTATGTTGTAAGGGAGCACGTGGGGTTACGGTGTAATTCTCAGTGTGTTGTCATTGTGATGGCAGGTCAGATGGGATGATGGGAAATCCACAAATCCTATTAGTGCTGGGCAGCCAGTAATACTTCAGCCCTTTCTCTGTCACTGTCCTTGTTGCTTATTCTCCGCAGTGCATAACTCCTGAACATGCAAATCAGCATACAACTGCAGCAGATACCTAGAAACATACAGAACAAATCTGTGCTCTGCTCGTTTAAAGACAGAAGCCTACTGCCCTCCACTCTTTCCTGGAGTATGAACATTTCCTTGTTATTTAGCCTCAGAGATCTAAATTCATGCTTTCTAATTAGGTTAATGTTGGTATAATGGGTACACAGTATGTAGTGTGTGAATGGTGACTTGGTGTTGTCTACATGTATTTCTTGTAAAGTGGAGGGTCTGTATCTTAAATCTTGCATAAGCTTTTCCCTCACCAATCACAAGACTGATATAATGCCTGGGGATATAATAATAATAATAAAATGCTTGGGGTGTGCTGTTAAAGGAAGATAATCAGTGATGGGGTGGTATGATGTGGCCTGACTGAAACTGAAGTTACCGTTACAACCCCAAAGTTGATTGTTTATCCAGTGACAGTGTGTTCTGAAGTCTTGTACTACTCTTATACCACAAATTTGCCAACAACTTTTTATCCATTTAGAGTAGAGATGGCACAATATCACTTTCTTTTCTGATACTGAAACCAGTCGATGCTGACACTTATGTGATATATATATATATATATATAGATTAGAGATTAAGTATGATAAAAATCAGTCCTAACAAGAAAAAAACAGTCAAGTCTCTTTATATGTTCCAAAAATACATTTATATTCCAAATACAATTCAAATTTTTGCAATTTATTACAGGATTCGATATCAGATATGTTTTCTCCTATATTCGGTCCACCATTTTTTGCTGGCATTGGCCTGATACCGATATTGGGTATCCGATTAGTGACATCTCTAGTTTATAGTTAATGTTTTGGTACACTCATGGAACATGTTAGGTCCTGTTATCACTTAAATTATAACAGCTATAAACAGCTGTTCTCTCACCAACTTGTTTTATTTTTGTACATTGCAGGAGATCCTTATGCTTAATTGTTATGTTATTAGTGTCCACACAGTCCCTCATTTCTGTCTTCCATGCTGGATTAATAGAGAACATCTAACACATAAATCATAAATTACATTTCAGTTCATTCTGACTTGTCTGATTTTTCTGAATGGGTAAAAAAAAACATAGAAAACATAAGGCCATCACTCTGGCCAGCATATTGCAGCACAATCTGCAGCAAACAGATTTTCTTCCTAATATGGAGCTGAGTGTAAATCACACACAGTCCGAGTGCCAAACCCGGGATCCATTAGTTTTCACCCTGCTGTAATATCAACTATGGAGATTAGAGTTTGTGCCAAGCAGCACATCTGTATTAAGAGTCATCGATATCAGAATACACACAGGTAGGGAATACTTGAGAGTTTTTTCAGAGATGTTCCTGCCATGATTGTGGTTGGTTTATACCTTTTTTTCTATGGCACTGTTTCTAATTTCTTATTCCTGGTACATGGAGTACCACTGCCATATACACGTGAGTGTCTAACACTTTTTTCAGCCCAGTTTAGGCTTGGTACTTAGCTGAATTCCACCAGTGCACTGGAGAAAGTGAAACCACCAAAATGTGCATGGCAGGGGTACTTCAGCACCACGGTTGAGAAACACTGTTCTGTGTATCTTGTGTGTAGTTACACAGAATAATGTGCTAGGGATTGCATAGACTACTCCCAGACAAAGAAATAGACAAAGAAGTTTGCTCATTGCTATAAGGAAAACTCTGTTGGTGAGCTTCCTTGCTGCGCACTCTCAGTTTCAGAATCAACAGTATCAGTTACATGGCTGTGTTTAAGTATTGGTACATCCTTAAATTTGATTAGTGGTCATTTTTTTTTGCACATTTATTGCACTGTTGTTGTTTTTTTTTCGCTTTACAGTGTAGCCTAAAGAAGCCAGTAATTTTCTAGCCTGTTAATTGAAGTGCGGTTTGACAAGTCTTTTGCTGTTTTTTAATCAATATTTAACTGCACCAATACAATTAGCCTAAACGATAGAGATGTCTTGAATCTGTTTCTGCTTTGACTAGGGGATCACTTTTTTAATTACTGATTGATTATTAAAAATAAATAGTCATGCAACCCTTATGATGTGAATTTATTGATTTCCTCCTCATTCTACTCATCCTACTGAACCTATTGTTTTGTAATTTGCTATTATTATATTAATTTGGTATTGCTATTTGGTATTATAGTTGATTATAGTGATTATAGTGATATTAGTGATTATAGACCCTTTGTATTGTCTTGGATGTTGTACCAGTATCGTATCAGCCTTGATATTTCATCCCACTCTGTACATGTATGTGAATGTGATTTGACTTGATTTATAATTACATAAAGGTTCAAAGTTCAGTGTATTATACCACTTCCACTTGTGATATCAAGAACCCAGAGTCCTTAAGTGATGGGTGCTTATTCCAGAAAGCTTCTCTGTGTGTCTCAGGTCCAGCACAGGATCACAGGGCAGGTGATGGCTCTGAAGATGAACACGCTGGCCAGCAACAAAGCCAACATGCTGAGAGAAGTGCAGCTAATGAATCGCCTCTGCCATCCCAACATCCTCAGGTCTAACACACGCACACACACACACACACACACACACAAAACACAGACTAACACTATTTTCCCCTCAGTTATGTTTGATTAGTCTTGTATTGTCCTCTGCTAACCATTTGAAAATGGATTTTTTAACAGGTTTTTGGGTGTGTGTGTCCATGAGGGACAACTTCATGCTCTAACTGAGGTGAGACTTTGGTTTTTATATTACTTTAACACAGAAGCTCCATACAATTAATACAGGATATAATATTCAAATAAGAAATGGTCGTCTGGTTTGTATGGTTATAGTACATCAATGGGGGAAATCTGGAGCAGCTGCTGGACAGCGATATATACTTATCCTGGGCTGTGAGGATAGGACTGTCTCTGGACATTGCACGAGGACTACAGTACCTTCACAGCAAGGGGATTTTCCACCGAGACCTCACTTCTAAGGTATATACACACAGACACACAATATAACCCGAGTTTATTTAGTAAGGAATAAAACACGTGGGATGTGCTGTTATAGGAAAATAATTAAAAACTTGGAACAGGAAACAGTGATACTGTTTTCCAATAATAGCACAGCCTGAAATGTTTTATTCTTCTTCTCATACCACAGAAATTTGACACAAAATTAAATTCTTATGAATTAAAGAATGTCATGCTGTTATCACTTACATTATAGCAGCTATAATAACTCAGTTTATCTTGAAGTTAATAAGAAAAAGTAATGCAGGTTGTTACTGAGAAACCCCTAAATGCAACGTTCTCTGCCCTGAAGACTTTCTTGTGCTGGAAAACGTAAAGTTACAGCTTTACCTCTAACTGTTACAAAGCACTGACACTGGAGACTCCTTCATTCTAGTTTTAACTCTTTGTATATTGAGCAGACAGAAACTCCTCACTCTGTTGTATGTTGCAGAACTGTTTAGTGCGCTGTGAGAACGGTGTTTTCACGGCTGTGGTTGGAGACTTTGGTCTGGCGGAGAAAATCCCCGATTACAGGTCAGTGTTTTTTCCCTTCCTGAAGAATTCCTGTGCCACAGATCTCAGATTGGTTGACAATGAGATTAGAGCACATACGAATATATAGACATGTTTTTTTCCCCTGTGGCAGGGATGCACATAATCGTATATTAATCATAATCACAACTGCTAAATAATGGTATTGACTCTGGTGCATTAAATCACAAGCTTCCAGTTGATGTTTTAGCTCTCTGGTTGCATGCTCATTTCTTTATACAAGTCCAATTACGTTTAAACTTAGCATTTAAAAAAATTTAAGTAACTCAATGCCAATTCCGAGTCTTATTTCAGTGCACAGATTTATGCATGTAAATCAAAACGTGAAAGAACATTAATTTTGATGAATTATCATAATTGTTATGTTAGACATTACCGTGCAGTCATTATATTATTATGTTATTAGTATATGTGTTATGACTTAATACACAGTAAAGCAATGTATGATTGATTTTTTTTTTGTATTAACCTAATGGTGACATCTGCTTATATTTAAAATACATAAATTCAAACATTAAGGGAAATTATACTCAAATAATGATCACATTTGCTAACATTGCAAACATACACAGCAGAAATGTAGCCAAGTCGTTGCCTACACACTGCCTACAATACAATGCCTACAAACAACCAATACAATGAAGTGCCATAAGATGCATCTTAATTACTTAATTTTTTTGCTGATGTGGCATAAAGATTATGTTTTTTTTCGGCATGTAAGTATTGCTCCAAAGATTCCTGAATCTGATAATGACTGTGAGTTTGAACTTCCGGGAAAATTAGCAAGCTTGCAAGTTTTCATTGCATGTAAGTGCTCTACAAATGCCGATGTGATCCACTTTCTTTCTTGTTATATCAGCGGTGATGTGACTGCATTAAACAGTAATGCACTGCAGGTGGCATCATGCCCAGGTTAATCAGTATGCCTTCAATATATATCATATCTTAATTAGATATACCTTCAATCATGGCAGTAAACATGCACACAGCGTGGCTGGAGTCTAGAAGGCTGATACTATTTGCATACTGCTTCTTGTTCTCGACAGGATATCCAAATGACTTTCCCTCATATAATCTGAGTGGAAATAGTTTCAATAACTCTTACATCTATTTCTAGCTTAGCTATGGAGCGGCCACTGTCTTGTTAAAGGTTTCTATTTATTTATTTATTTATTTATTTAACTTAAAATAAAAAGTATTCTCTATACATATTTGTCTGAACTGAAAGGGCAATTCTATGTTCACTCCAAAAACACCAGGGGCCCCATTCACAAAGAATTTAATCTTTCCACCAAGAGTTCCTAGCTAGGGGTTCCTCCTTGTAACTTATTCACAAAACTGCTGCAAGTTACTAACTACTAACGAAATTAACAACGAATTTCTAAAACTAAAAGTAAGGTCGGGGTTGCTATGGCATGTTACATGAATGAATATTGACAGTGATTTTAGAGTGATGCATGATAAACTTATAAATAAAATCCCAATGCGTTTCATTAAAAAAAAAAAAAATACACAAAAACAATTGTCTGTGCTCAAATATAAAATACACTCACTGTCCACTTTATTAGGAATACCTTCCCAGGTTCAGTAAGTCTTACTAGATTCTTGGCTGACAGGAGTGGAACCTGATGTGGTCTTCTGCTCTTGTAGCTGAACTACCTCAAGGTTTGATGTGTGGTGTGATCTGAGATGCTTTTCTGCTCACCACGGTTGTAAAGAGTGCTTATTTGAGTTACTGCAGACTTCCTGTCAGCTCAGATCAGTGTGGTCATTCTCCTCTGATCTCTCTCATTAACAAGGCGCTTTCACCCACAGAACTGTCGCTCACTCAATGTTTTTTGCACCATCCTGTGTAAACTCTAGAGACTGTTGTGTGTGAAATTCCCAGGAGATCAGCAGTTTATGAAATACTCAGACTAGCCCTTTTGGTATCAACATCTTTGCCACGATCAAAGTCACAGAGATCACAATTTTTCTTCATTCTGATGTTTGATGTGAACATTAACTGAAGCTCTTGACCTGTATCTGCCTGATTGTTTTTGCATTGCATTACTGCCACATGATTGGCTGGTTAGAAAATTGCATGAATGTGTAGTCGTGCAGGTTTTGCTAATAAAGTGGACAGTGAGTGTATATTTTCTGCAAAATTAATGAAGGCTATACATGTGTTTCAATGACAGGATTTGTATTTTAATGCACATTAATATCAGTTTACACAGTCTGTATTTAGCACACTACTCTGTAGTGCATCCATGGCTTTGTAGTTTGTTACCATTTCAAAGAAACTAGATTTATATGTCAGCATAGCTTTTTGATTAGGATTGCATGAAATCAACAACATTCATTTTAATATATATTTGTTTATTTTTCTAATACTGCACTTTGCATGTGGTAGCAGAGAGTTGTGTACATTCTGATCTGGTACTGTATTACTTAGCAGATAAGGTGATTACTCTAGCAACTCCACAATCATTAAAATACTCAACAGTCAGCATGAAACCCTATTAAATCTCGTTGTTATTAAATATATCAAACACATGAACTTGGTTGTACCGTTATTCACCAGCAGCAGAATAGTAGAATGGCTTGGCGTTAGTGACTTCAGAGTCCTCAGCACTACTACTAAGTGTTATAGGGCCTGCTTTTAGCACTAAAATGCTTTGTGAATTACTCTTATAGACAGAAAAAATTAGGGGACTTAATTTTAGGATTAACACACCCATTTTTTAAAAACACTTTCTCCTAAATCTGTTAATTAGGAGCTACTTTTAGGCTTAAGGTTCTTTGTGAATATGGCCACTGGTTTATTTTTCATATTATCCAGTACCTACTATGAATTATTCAGTGAAACAGGAAAGGTAAATAGTTACAAGACTGAGCAATGTAAGTCTGAACCTGGGAGATTGAGGGGTTAATATATTCTTCAGCAGTTCATGTAAACTTGCCATTGTCTTGCAGTGATGGAGTGGAGAAGCAGCCTCTGGCTGTGGTCGGCTCCCCCTACTGGATGGCTCCGGAAGTGCTGAGAGGAGAGCTTTACGATGAGAAGGTATTTACATATACATTTACATTCATGGCATTTAGCAGATGCCCTTATACAGAGCGACTTACAGAAGTGCTTTGAAGTCTCTATCAATAAACACATCCTCATACTGGTTTACTAGGTCAGGGACTAAGAGGACCATCAGTCTTAAAAACCCTGTTAGGGGGCTAAGTACCTTATGAAAACCACACAAGACAACAACTTTTTTTTTTCACTCTCATCAAGTAAATTGAGCAGCTTATTTTATCCAGCACAAAAACACATGACCTCCCCTTACTACTTCCCTTTGGGGGAATCTAATCCTAAGGGTCCTTCTCATACACAAGGGTAATTTGTTAGATGAACCCTTAAGGAATGAAGGGTGAAATCGACAACAGTGTAGACTTCAGGAGAAGAACGTTCTCAGAAGGCACTGCAATATAATCCTGTTTTCTTTTTAAAATAGCAGATAAGACTGTAAGTGCAAGCAGGAGCAATCTTGGAAGATGAGAATGTGTTAAAAAGCATTATACCAAATGTCTGTTATATTCTTAAATACTCATTCTAACACGTTATCATTTTGATAGTAAAAGCTCATTCACAGGCACTTGGATGGAGGATGCTCCACATAATCCAAGATAAATAATAAACAGATTAAAAGTCATTATGTTATTTAAAAAAGTATAATTGTTAATACGATGAAGCTTTGTGTAAGGAGACATTTATTAAACATTTATGGAAGGAGTCTCCAGTGTCAGCGCTTTGTAATAGTAAATTTTCCACCACGGAATATTCTTCAGGACAGAGGAATTTTTAGTCGAATTAGCTTCAAAAGAGACAAAAAAAGAGACCAGTGAGGGAACGATTATTTATTTCCTGTTCTGACTTCTGTTATAGCAGTGGATGTTCCACAACAGTTAATGTAATTACAGGCTGAGAAAAAATATGATCAGGTGTACTTTAATAAAATTAAAAATGTGATTCTTGGCAAATTGCTCTGTATAAGAGGAATAGAACACTATGGGACATGCAAATAATTATAGTAAAATTAATCAACTTTGGTGTGGTAACAGTAACTCTTCTTCATGATTGATTATTTTCCTAGAACCCTTTTCCTATACCCTGTTGTGTGTTTTTTTCCCTTTACGTGTAATATAGGGCATGAGTCATGTTCTTACTGGAGAATGGAATTTAAAAATCAAATGTCATCACCATGTGTGTCTTGGCTGATTGATAAGATTATAGGAAAGGAGAAAATTGTTTACTTGCCAATTACTTAACAATTTAAAATAGACAGTAATGCTCTATTGTGTTCCCAACAGGTGGATGTTTTTGCGTATGGCATCATTCTGTGTGAAATCATTGCTCGGATCGAGGCCGACCCAGACGTCCTCCCTCGAACAGAGGTACTGCTCAAAACATTAGTGCCATAAACTGCACCTATGCACTGCATCCCATATGAATTTTTCACATGTTACTGATATCCATGTAAAAGGATCTTCTATTAACTGCAGCAGTAGTGGTGAATTTTTCATGACTTCCTTCTGTGGACTAGTATGCAAATCAAATTCAAATCCTGTTCAGGCACAACAGCCTTGCAGATCTCAGATTTTCTATTAGCAAGGTCAGAGAAAGTTCACAATATAAAACATTTCATAAACATGAACCACAATTTCCTTGTTTGACTGATTGTTCTCTTATTGTAAAACAAGAAGTGTTTAATATTTGATAGTCACGTTCATCACAGCTTCTGTCTCTGTATAGGACTTTGGCCTGGATGTGGAGACCTTTGAGCAAATGGTTGGAGACTGTCCACCTGCTTTCCTTAGTCTCGCTGTTAACTGCTGCAGCGTAAGGGATAGGCACAGACACACACACACACACACACACACACACACTGAGTCCTAGAAGTGTATTTGTACTATAGCTGTCAGAACGAATTTCACTGCTTAAGTACTATTCCATAATTCATACATGTACTAAGACAAAAAACATTTCACACTGGAATATTTAAGATCCCATGTTGAGTTTATGGAGTCTTGTAAACTAAGTGACTCGCTAAATGAATCTTATGTTGCTAAATGACCTTGTTTGTATGCATCAAAATAAATTTGTGTTAATTCTAAGTAAGGAATAAAACATAACAAGGTACGCTGGTATAAATAAAATAATCAATTACATCGTAGTGTGACTTGAAGTGTAGTTAAATAACAGCATGTCCTGAAGTGTGTTATTCCTCTTATACCACAGCAATCTGTCCCCAATTAAATTTTTTTTAAAAATTGATCCTTGATTATAGTTACATTTAATGTTGTGGAATGTCTGAGAGACAAGTTAGTTCCTGTTATAACAGCTATTAACGGTCGTTCCCTCACTAGCCTCTCTTTTCCCTTACACCTAATAAGACATATTGTAGAGAAACTGCAAAATACAAAGCCCTCCATTCTGAATACTTTCCTATTACAAAGCACTGACACTGGAGACTCCTTCCATAATAATATTAAATGTTTTCTTACAGAAAACTTCACCACATTAATGATTTTAATAAATTTTTCTTTGTTAAATAACAAGGTTATTTTTAAAAAAAAAAAATCTGTTTATATGGGCCATACAATTCCTAGTGCAAGTTGTTACTATAGAAATGATAATGTATTAGAACAAGCACCTTAATAAAAACTTGCACTATTGTCAGAGCTGCTGTTACAGACAATTAATCAGCGCCTTCTGACCAATCAGATTCGAGAATTCAACAGCATTGTGGTCTAATAAAATCTTAAATTAAAACGAATTGGTTACTAACATTCAGTCTGTCTGTGGTAATATAAAAGTACAGGTTTGTTAATATTTAAAAGCATTCAAGTTCTAAACCTGTTAAGTAATTAAAAGTAACTACAGTTTGACATTTTTAATTTGTAAAGGTATTTCAGAGCCTAATATGTACATAAGAACACATTATTGTTTCTTGGTAAATGATGCCACATTCACATTTGTCTTCCATGTTAAAGTGTACGTTATCTTCTGGCAGATGTGTGCAGAGAGTCGTCCTTCCTTCTGTGACATTGTTGTGACCTTGGAGAGGATGGAGAGGGAGAGGGAGAGGGAGAAGACTGAGACACCAGTTATTCTAGGTGAGAAAAGCTTTTTTTATGGAAGAGGAAGTAAAACGTATACTGAGACACAATTGGTAACATTTTTGTTCAAACAAACTTAAAATCATCACACGAATCATTACAAGACATGTACAAATGAAAGAAACCATGAAAAGAAGAACCTATAAAGTATTCTGAGGTTAATGCTTATGCTCACTATTTTATAAGCTATTTCACATTGTTATTCAAAATGACCTGAACATAAACTCTGGAATAAAGAAGGTGGTTATTTAATAAATAATTTCTTTAAAAAGTTAATTAGAGAAATTGAGAACTTTTAGAATTGTAACACTTGAGGTACACTGTTAAGAAGGTGATTTTAAATCCAAACACAACACTACAAATGCTTAAAAAATAAAATGAGTTAAGGATAACATAGCCGGTTGCAGCAATCTATTAAAGCAGATGGATTCATGTTCACCATAATAAATGTCCATCATACTGTAGATCATTTTACTTTTCTTTTTCCAATGGAAATGCATTACTGTTAATAGTAAAGCTTTGATTTTTTTTTTAAAGCTTCAGCGATGTTTGCCTAAAAAGTATGTAAAGATATTCTGTGGAGCAATAAAAACACTGTTCAATAAAAGCACTATGTATCATTTAGCATTAGTGTTTTTGTGATTTTGGAAATTGACCAAAAAGTGGTGGAAGTCACATGCAAAAACTATCTGAAAAAAAGTTTCAATCCGTATCAATCACTGTTGAATTCTCAAATGTGATTGGTCAGAAGGTATTGACAGTAGTTCCAGCTGCAAGGCAAATCACAGGTTTATATTAATCCATTCATTCTAATGTTAGTGTTGCTATAGTAACAGCTCATTCATAGGGGCTTGTATGGCAGATGCTCCACAGTAATCCAAATTACGTTTAATAAATGGATTAAAAAATGTGTTCAACAAAGAAGAATTTATAATCATTAATATGGTGAAGCTTTCTGTAAGGAGATGTTTATTTAACATTTATGGAAGGAGTCTCCAGTGTCAGTGATTTTTCAGCAAGTTTCAGCCATGGGCAAGTCTTCAGGTGCGTTCCAGTTTCCAGTTGACAAGATGTGTTTTTTGTCTTATTGACTTTATGAGAGGGGGAAAAAGAGAGGCTGATGAAGGGGTGAATGGAACCAACTCGTTTCGTGGACGTTCCAATACATTAAATATAACTATAAAAGGATAAAATGTATGACATGCCATTTTTTAATTAATACAAAAATTGGATGTTCTGCTATAGGAAAACAATCAACAGTGTGGTTGTGTCCCGAAGTTGATTATTTTCCTCTAACAGCACATTCTGAAGTGTTTCATTTATTACATATTATCACTTTAATTTGTGAGTAGTAGATAGTTGTGTATATTTTATTCCTCCATGTCACACCAGTGCTTTTTGGTTTCCTCAGAACCTGTTGCTGCTGATGAGAGCCCATACAGGACGCGCAGTTCACCGTGCCAGCTGGGCACCCAGCGCCTGGCACGGAGTCAGTCGGCCCTGTTGCCGCCGGCCTCGAGTCCATGTGTGGGTACACCGGTGCGCCTCAACCCCTTCTCCTTACGCCATGACCTCAACGGCGGCCGCATCAAGCTCTTTGACACACCCAGCAAGTCACTCATCTCCCTGACCTTCACTTTGCCACCGCCCCCTGAGCCTTCCTCCTCCCCACCACTGTGTGGAGCCTCAAAGCTTCGAGGCCCACCTCGTCGGTGCCGGTCCTTACCCTGCACTCCTGAACTGGGTCGACCTTTGACCTCATTCCATGAGCCTGAATCTGAAAGTGTGGAGAAGAAGGATGGAGAAAAAGAAAAGACAGGAAAGGAGATGGCTGGTTCAGATGATGCTGGACAGGACCCTGGCTTGGTGCTGGATCTGGAGATGGTGTCTTTGGAGAGGGTGGATGAAGAGGAGGAAGATGAGGAGGAAGAAAACGAAGGAGAGGTGGAGGAACTCTGTCGGGTTGAACCCATGGACTGCAGTAGCTCCTCTGATGCAGCAGAGGGTGCCTTGAGATCAATAGCAAAGCCCCTCCTTCACGGTTCTTATTCATCCTCCTCTTCCTTCAGCCCTCAGCCTAATGGCTGGACAGTACCCATTTCAAATGGCCCTCCATCTCTTCCACCCCTGCCCCGCCTGGACAATAACAACAGCATGCTGGGAGTTGGCCGTGTCCCTTGGGTGCGGCTCAGTGGCTACCGTGGTCATCGTGCTCCCAGCCGTCTGGCACCTCCTCCCGAACAGGATGACATCATTTCCTGTCCGGGCTGTTGCCTGGTGGGCTTTAGCTTTCCATCGGTGTGCCTGCGTGGAGCCCCGCCTCCTCGCCGAACCCCGCCCCTCCGTGCATACAGGAATCTTAATAGGGGAGAGGCAGCAGCTGGCAGGTCAAACAACGGACTGATGTGCCGAGGAGCAAAGGGTCTGGCTCCACCCACCATGACATGCGAACCGGGTTTGCCACTTCCAGAGGCACAGACGTAGTTAGAGTGCCCTCTTGAGCGCTAACGCAACACAGTGCACATGTGCTAACCTTGGCACTGTGCCTGTCCCAATAACCACTATGGTTAGACTATTAGTGCTAATTTGCAGTGACGATGTAAGAGATGGTGTGTTGGCATCATAGGGTGTATGTGTGTGTATGTGTGTGTGTGAGAGGACAAGAAATATAGAGAAAGGTGAAGTGTTATAGAAAGACAGATGTACAGTATGGAAAGACTGGCTGTGGTGCTTTAGGTTACTAACTAAAATCTTTTGTGATGAATTTGGAGAAGGTGCTATTTTAGCCACATTAGACCTTCAGCTTCATAAGCCATTGTGGCAAAGTTGCCGTGTGTATGTGTGTGTGAGTGAGAGAGAGACCATGTGTAAATGTGATGGCAATTCAAGTTTATTTATTTATAAAAAAAAAACACTCATCCAAAACTGAGGATTAAAAGATATAATAGTGAGAGATTGTGTGTGTGTGTGTGTGTGTGTGTGTGTGGAGAAAGTCTAAAAGTTGTTTATATGTCTAGAAGCAACGTGTGCAATAAGTCAACATTGATTAACAAAGCTGTACATACTGTTTCATTCTTTTTTTAATGGAGAATGCACCATTTTTAATCTGATAGAAACATGGGATTGCTTGTGTTGTAAAGTCTGTCATTTTTACTGTCACCCTCTAGTGACACAGAGGATCCTTGCTGGTCAGGTTTTTTGCTGCTTGTTAAAGTACCGTTGTGTATGTGTATTTACAGAATGCAAAACCAGATCACACAGGATGGACTGTTCTCACTTCAAAATGTTTTTAGAAAAAGATTTTTCTATTTGAAACTGTAATGTAAATCATGTGCGGGGTTGTGAGTGAAACTGTCGAAATGAGTCATAATCAAACTGATGAAGGTTTATTCATTTTTACAAGATGAAAATTTTAATGAAATTGTAGAAATCTTGAAAAAGATGCAACATGTCCTGTGTGTTCTGGTTCACTCCCCATCTAATGTAACGGCATGATTTTAAACTTAAACTCATGAGTCCATCCAAAGAGTTCACGGAAGCTTGCGAAAGTCCACCTGCCCATGACGTGAGTGCTGAAAGCCTGTGCATGCAGATTGTGCAAAACACTACACTATAACGCAACACGGTGCTTCTCTGCATAGTGCTTTAGGCTAAGGGTATGCCTAAAGAGGCTCTGTTTCCATTTTTCATATCTACCAGAAAGCTTTGTTTGAAAATGAGATGTTTCCATGGTTAAATGGAAAAACAAATGCTGTTCCCAAAACCAATTGAATTTACAAATGCAAGATGAAATTTAATCGCAAGTTAAAGTTAAAACAACAACCTGTGCTGGTCAAAAGTTGACTTGATGAATCTGTTTTGTATGGAAAGTGTTAATCTGACCATAATATATGACCATAATCCATACTGAAGCTATGGAGTTTGTACAGTTTAGTTATAATTTCTATCTCTTGGATAATAATGGAAGCTTGTGATTGACATGATGGATGTAAAGGCTGAATTCCATTTGATTCCTAAGTGTGTATTTACTGTGTAAAGGTTAGCTCTTCCCCATAAAAAGCACTTAGCACAAAGATTATCATCATCAGTTCTGGGGAAAATTAGCTTTAATAAATGTTAATGATTTATGTAATTTATTAAACTGTTTTCAACATTAAAATATTGACTGTAACCCTGTGTCTGGCTGCATTATAACACTGTATACAAATCTGGTTATGTGTATCTTTAAAGAAATTCTGGATAATTTTCTAGTGGGTAGCACTGCCACCTAACATCTGCCACCTATGTATGGCCCCCTGTTTGATCCTGAGCCCTGACCAGGAAAAAGCAGCTACTAAAGATAAATAAATGAATGAATTCACACCATCTGCTGAACGTTGCTGCTGATGAGAGCCCATACAAGAGGCGGAGTTCACCGTGCCAGCTGGGCACCCAGCGCCTGGCGCGGAGTCAGTCGGCCCTGTTGCCGCCAACCTCAAGTCCATGTGTGGGTACACTGGTGCACCTCAACCCCTTCTCCTTACGCCATGACCTGAACGGCAGCCGCATCAAGCTCTTTGACATACCCAGGAAGTATCTCATCTCCTTGACCTTCACTTTGCCCCACCCCCTGAGCCTTCCTCCTCTCCACCACTGTGTGGAGCCTCAAAGCTTCGAGGCCCACCTCGCCGGTGCCGGTCCTTACCCTGCACTCCTGAACTGGGTCGACCTTTGACCTCATTCCATGAGCCTAAAACTGAAAGTGTGGAGAAGAAGGATGGAGAAAAAGAAAAGACAGGAAAGGAGATGGCTGGCTCAGATGATGCTGGACAGGACCCTGGCTTGGTGCTGGATCTGGAGATGGTGTCTTTGGAGAGGGTGGATGAAGAGGAGGAAGATGAGGAGGAGTGGCTCTGTCAGGTTGAACCCATGGACTGCAATAGCTCCTCTGATGCAGCAGAGGGTTCCCTGAGATCAATAGCAAAGCCCCTCCTTCACGGTTCATCTTGCATAAAGGCGTTTTTAAATAGTTCCCACACCACAACTTTAAAACAAGAACTTTCCTTTAAGCCAGTACTTTTGGGATTAAAATGACTGACAGTATAAAGAGTATTTTTGCTGATGCAGTGTTTTTGAATAAAGACTTAAACATAGAAACTATACATACTCTATTTATAATTTTGAGATTAGGTAGACAGACAGACAGACTTTATTGATCCCATGATAACAGAAGCAGTAGCAAGATTTGACTCTCTCTCACTGACACTATGTCCAGGTTAAGGTCTAGAGAAGCAGTAACAGTGACACCAGAGATGCGATTATAGTTTTGATATTGTAGTATAGTGATATAACAAAAAGGCATGTTAATATATAATAATCATTACTTACATTATTTAAAAAAAAATACGATCAACTGACTGTCGTTAGATGGTGCTACATTAACCACAATAATCTTGTAATTATTGTAGCTGTGTAATGAGGTAATAATTGTAGATTTGGTAAAAGTTAAGCAAATTTATGTTTTACTAAAGCAGAGATTTCAAATCATTTTTTAGCAGAAAAAAAAACAACTAAATTTTGGCCAAAAGCAGATTTTTATTTTTACAATTTTGTCCATTTTACAGAATTTAAACAGAACATTTCCATTTTGAAATTGTTTTTTTGATTTATAGTGCAAGATTTACTTTTATAGTAGCTCTTTTAAAGTAGCTGAACCACCTGTGTGGGAGCCTTGTTGTTGTGTGAGGTCCTTGTGCTCATTGTTGAAAATATGGTGTCTCTGATTACACATTCTGAAGATTTTTGCCAGATCTGGGTTTTGACTTGACAAATTCTTGCTTGTTTCTTTTACCAAGCTTGTCTCCTTGGGTGAACAGGACCATAGTGTATTTACTGGCATCTTCCCCAAATGCCTTCAGAAAAATTTCCACTGTCTTCTTGTCATCCTGAGTGAACCTTCCAGGCTGAACCATGACCAGGAAGAAATGGGAGCCAGGTGCAGGGAGAGAGGGATGCAGAGATTGATCCCATCAAGAGTTTTTAAGAGTTTTTATTTTTAAACAAGACCAAAAAAAGACCAAAACCTGAGGGAGAATCAAAGTCAAAATAGAGGCAGATGTCTGGCAATGTGCAAACAGAGTAAACTGGGCAAAAGACATAAACTAAGTCTCAGCACCACAGCTACAAGACACTGAGCATGTAGCTCACAATGTAGTGGTGGAATGAGTGTCCTTATCTACTGTGGTTGTGAATGTCTAATGGAGTCCAGGTGTATGCAATCAGAATGAAGGGGAACGTGACTGTGAGAGAGTTTGTGAAGGCTGTTGGGTGTTGTAGTCTTTGGCGGCCATGTTTGTAGACCGCTTGGAGTTCTGGGAGTTGTAGTCGGCGGCCATGTTTATAGGCCTCTCTGTGTTATTATGAGTGGGATGCAACGCCCACTCATAGTAAATGTTAAAATGGAATCTTTTTTCCTGTTAAGTTTGTAACTCCATATTATGAATAAATCTGGTGTCCTCTGCACCCGTCACCTGTTGGTGTTAAGTTACCCCGCCTTGTCATTATTAGTCCCAAGTGGTCCTTGTGTAACTGTGTTTTTGTTTTTTCTCTTGAATGATGGATGTTTCTGTTCTCACCTGTACCACCTGTCTCATGTGTCCTGCTTCATCTTTATTGAACAAAGCTGCCTTGCACTTACACAGTTTTATTGTTGGCTCCATCACATAAAACCTTGTCCATATTACACATCCCATGAAATAATGTGACATTTAAATTAAGCATTTTATTTTTGTGACAGGTAGAACAGAACGTGTTACAAAATACAACATCCTGCCTCTATTTTTCTACTTTTCTATCATTTTCTACATCTTATTCACATACAGCAACAGATGTTACTGAAGGACATGCAGGCACAGAAGAACAGAATTTTTTCAGTGTATTTGTGTGTGTCTTCTCTTGTCTACTCTAATGTCTAGTATGTTCACATATGAGGAATGCATATTAGAAAAATGCAACAACCCTATTAAATAATTACACAGATGAATTCTGCTTAATTCTGAAATCGCTTTGTGAGGAAATTCTCAAGGAGAGTCCACAAAGCCTGTGTGATTATGGCAATATACTTGTTATTCTTTTCTGCTTGCTCTCTGGCCTCTCTCTCCTGCTTCTCCTGAAGCTCCTTGTAAGCTTCAGACAGATCTTCTTGCTTCAGAGCCTCAGACTGCCTGCATCTCTGCTTGTCGCTTTCCTTCAGAATCTGCTATTTCTCTTCCTCAGTCACTCGCTATGCCATCAGCAGCATTTCATTTGAGTTATAAGTCCTTCCACTTTCTGATACCATCTTGTCAATTTTTTCTAGCAGCTGAAGCACCTGTGTGGGATCCTTCACTTCGTTGTTGAAAATATGGTGTCTCTGGTTACACATCATGAAAAACTTTGCCAGATCTGGGTTTGGACTAACAAACTCTTGCATGTTTCTTTTACCAAGTTTGTCTCCTTGTGTGAAGAGGACTATGGTGTGTTTAATGGCATCTTCCCCAAATACCTTCAGAAAGATCTCCACTGTCTTCTTGTCTTGCTGGGTGATCCTGCCAGGCTGAACCACGAACATGAAGACATGTGGGCCAGGAGCAGACAGAGGGATGCAGAACTTGATCCTATCGACTGTCTCCTCTAGAGTAAAACCTGGGTCAAACAGGCCTGGTGTATCATTCACTGCAATTTTCCTGCCATTTACTTGTTTGATGACCTTCAAGCATTCTTTAGTCACAGATGATGCTGATATATCACATTTGAACACTTCTTCCCCCAGAATGGTGTTTCCAGCAGAACTTTTTCCAACCCCAGTCTTCCCCAAAAGAACAATCCGGAGATCTTCATGAGGTTTCTGTTGGTCATGCACTGTTCAAAGAAAACAGATTGTTGCAACTGTCCAACAAATCTTATCTATAAAATACTCATTTTAAAGAATAGGGTAATAACTCAGACATTGCTCACTTTGAATATAATGCAAACAACTTTTGGGTGCATGTTGTGGTTCTGACAATTAAACAATTAAAACAAGCATTTTAAAACACAACTTACATTTATTTTACCATGCGAATCCCTTGTACAACAATTTAACTCAATCAGTACAGTTTCACTTCAATTATATGCCAATTATGCGATTGATTATGAAATAGATATTTAAACATGAGAACTATGAGTCCTTTTGACCTTAGAATAAACAATCTGAAAGAAAACTTAGCACACTGAATTAAAGCATAATAGCCTTCCCTTCTAAAGTAGTGCGATTAAACTAAATATTTGATAAGAAGAAAATGTGGGTAATCATTCAGAGCCATCATCACTTATTGACTATCTCATTATCCGTTCAAGATTTCAAATGATTTCATTGCAGGAGTTATTTCCGTAATTTCCTCAGGATATACCAGCCTGCCCATAACCCTATAGCTACAGGAATCAGCCCTTTCCAGTTGAAATCTACCCCGTGTAGCATTTGCCAAAGTCGTGCACTTGTCTCCAAAATATCTTCAGGTTGGTCAGGAACTGACTCTGTGGCCTTATTAGGGATAACATTCTCTACTGATGATGACTGTGATAGTGACTCTGCTGGCACTTGCTTCTTGGTATACATAATCGTAATTGCTAATAATGCTACAACCGGCAAAGTAATGTAGAGGATTGCTACCCATGGATATTGCACGTTTTGCACTCTTTACATAAAATGGCTGTTTTTTCCTTCTCCTGATCATGTTGTCTATTTTCTCCAAGAAATCACTGACCTGAACTTTATTTTCTGTGTCAGCATTATTGAACACATGGTAATGCCCCCCACATTTGCCAATCAGTTTCATCAAATTCTTGTCCTCTTTCACAAACTGATCTATTGTTTTGTTCTTCAGTTTGTCTCCATGAGTAAACAGCACCATGGAGTAGAGATTCATATTTGAGCCCAGCATTTCAACCAGCTCGTCCATCACACTCCTCTCTTGCTCTGTAAAGCGTCCCAGCTGGATGATGATGAGAAAGGCGTGGGGTCCTGGATGGCAGAGAGTCACAGCTTTCTCCATCTCCTGCTTCATCTCTGTATCTGAGAGTGTGCTGTTGAAGAGACCTGGAGTGTCCACCACCATCACATGTCTCCCACATAGCAGAGCTTCCCTGCTTTCAGTCTGCAGTGTCAGAGCGCTGGAGCTGATGTCCGAATGAAATTCTTCACGACCCAGGATGGTGTTTCCTGCTGCACTCTTCCCCACACCCTGAAGGCCGACCAACACCAGCCGTAGATGCTCCTTTGCTCCTGGAAAAAATTGCCTTTAATAGCTCAAATTGTTTCTTTTGAAATAGCTGATATGGATAAAATGTAACTTACAAGCTAATGACACTGTGCAGGAAGTGCGTTCAAACTATAGGAAGAAGAAACAGACTGCAGTGTTTCACTTTATGTATTGTTTTATTGTTTTTGACACTGGAAAAAGAAATGCACTCTTGTTCCATTACATTACAGTTGTAAGTCAGTGTAGGGTTGCATGCAATAGATCTAATTTTGGATTTTTGATAAAATTTACTGTCAATCTCCGTATCATTTTTCCTGATTATTCTCAATGTCAAATGATTATAGGAATCACAAAGGAAGCCACCATAACCTCCAAGTCAGAAAATTCTCAGTTATACTGTACATTATCCTTTATTAATAGGTATTCCTTCACAAACTAGATGTCCTTACATGTTAAAGTCTGTATCCAGTCTACTTAATTTCAGATGTGATCAGTAATTACAAATTACTGTATTGTGCAATATCCTTGGAGTGCTGCAGCAGCGGTAAGACCTGCAACTGCAGTAGCTAACCCAACACCAGCAGCAGTTTTCCTGTACTTAGTGCTTCTTTCTGCTTTCTCTCTTGCTTGCTCATCATCCAGTGGAGTTTCTCTTTGAATTCTTAACTGTTTCTCTTGAATTGCTCTTTCAGCCAACTGCAGCATTTCATTTGTGTAGTAACTTCCACCATTTCTTGTAATCAGCTGCTCAATCTGTTCAAGCAGCATTATAACCTGCATCTTGTCTTTGTCTTCGTTATTAAATACATGATATCGTCCACTAGTAGTCTGGATAAAATGAATCAGTTCAGGACTTCCTCTAACGAATTCATGAATAGTCTTCTTATATTTTACCAGCTTGTCTCCATGTGTGAAGAGCACCATGATGTACTGTGAGGATTTTTCACCAAAGATGTTTTTGATTATCTCCACTGTCTCATTCTCTTTTTTTCTGAATCTTCCCAGTTGGAGAACCACCAAAAACACACGAGGGCCCGGTGCACACAGGGATACCATGTCTTGATCCTTTCCACAATTTCATCATTTGTAAATGTGGTGTCAAAAAGGCCTGGCGTGTCTATTACAGCAATCTTTTTGCCATTTATTTTTCCTTTGACTTTATCACAGTCTGAGCTCACAGATGAGCTAAACAATGAAGATTCAAATGCTTCTTTTCCAAGGATAGTGTTTCCTACGGCACTCTTCCCTACTCCGATCTTTCTCACCAGCACGATCCTCAGTTCACTAGTATTCTCCTGCTCCCTCTGCACTGTTATAGGACAAGTATACCATTATTCCTATATTTATTTTACATGTATTCCGCTTAAGGCATAACAATGCCTTTTAACGTTTAGCTTTTTATAACTGTTGTCTACAGATATTCTTATTAATCCCCACTAAAAAAAGGTTTATATGCTTTATACTGTGTGGCAACATATACAACACAGTCTATCACGTCAATATTATATGTATTTACCTTATTTAGCTTCACAGTTGAATATTGTCTCTCATGGCAGTATTCAAACATGCATTACAGGTGCTTAGTGAAGATTTAATACCGACATTATGCACATATGCAGACCTCAGATGTAACTACGGACTTAAACACTATTCAGAAGTTATGTAAGAGTTATGGATGGCTGGAGTTTATGCAAAACAGAGACATCAATAAATCAAATAAAAAATATATGACAAAATTAATTAATTAATTAAAACCGCTCATCTCAAGGACCTTTAAACCATGGGCACATGATTAGTCCTTAGAGCATATAGAATTAACCAAATAATTGCATTATTTTTATTAATCTGACAATTAAAATAGCGAATTAAAATTGTGAAAAATAGACTATATCCTGTACACACATTCAGATTTTATGACATTGAGTTTGTATGTCGTTGCTTTATCAACTTGTGCACACAATTAATTGTCACCATGTGATATAAAAATAAAATGCTAAATAATAAAATGTGCTTAAGAAAGGAAGAGCTAGTATCCTCCTTATACAGCACATTATAAACTATCTCTTCCTATCTCATGCATATCCTATTACACTGCCTGGCCAAAAAGAAAGTCGCTGTTTAGATTTTAATAGGCAAATACATAAGAGTGTATGAATGGATCATTATTAGAGTGATTATAATGTT
>CM075005.1:6613864-6626632 GCA_037576675.1 Pangasius sanitwongsei | reverse complement strand
AGTGCTGCTCCCAAACCACACAGTGATGCAGCTGGTCAGGATACTTTCAATGGTGCCACGGTAGAATGAGTACATTAACAAGTACAAGTAGCTGAAATAGTGTAAACATAAGACTAGCAGCCTATGTACAGTAATAAGTATTTGTAGCAGCATAAACATGTGCAAAAACATGTGCCGGCTTCCAGTGCGGTAACACGTTAGGCCTACTCGCGCGTTTTCTGTGGTTCGATGTCCAGTGTTTTCCTTTTGCTTGTTCTTACTGTTCTCCTCTGTGGCTGATTAAGCACTCGACTTCTATGCCGCTGACCCACGTTCGAATACTTGACAGGCGCATCCAATCACGCCCCTCTCCCACGATCTTCTATTCACACTAACGTTGAATAAATCCATTTAACCTCCAATCCTTGTGCTCTGCTTCTGGGTCCCTTCATTCTTGTGGTTACAAAAAAGTGACAAATTTAAGGAAAAATACATGGCTCTGTAGAGGCATTTTGCTTGCAGTAGTTTGAGTCCAGTTTACCAAAACACTAAACACCCATGAACCCTCCAGATCTATAGCTTTACTTAAGAGAAAAGCTATTAACAAAAGGCTTGACTACATAAAAAGGCCTATTAATCATTATTATTCACAGACAGGCAGGTACACATTAGAATAATCCATATTTGTGAAACAGAAACCAAGGCAAAGAGTCAAGAAATAATAACAAGACAGAAATGTTAAACCAAAACTTGCTCAAGAGATGTATTACAAGACTTTGCAAGGAAATGGGAAATGCAGAAAGTTTAAATGCACCAATTAATAAATCAAAATGAGGCACAGGTGAGCACTAACTGGAAAAAGAAAATAATGATAACAATAAAGGATATTGATAATAACAAAAAAGGAGACATATAACAAGAGGAACTACTATGTGGATTTTGCTGCAGGATCCAAGTGTCCTGTGTCTCAAACCTTACAGCCCTGGCCACCTCTCAAAGCTAGCAGCTCTTCCCATTTCTCAAAGCTTGCAACCCTTCCCATCAACCTCTCCCTCTGAAACATTGCAAAAGTGCTGTGTCTTTTTCTCCCTCTGAAGGTTTGCAGGTACTCTTTCACTCTGAAAGTTTGCAGATGCCCTTTCTCCCCTCGGAAGCATCAGACACACCCTCTCCCTCTCCTTAAAGTGTCACAGATGTTCTCAGATGCCAACAACAGAATGCCTATAGTGAAATGGTTGATAAGAGCAACTAACGGGAGCAGTAACAGACAAACATGCAGCAGGCTGCTACTATGTGTGTATCACCTCTGGTATATAGTACAAAAGAGTAACGAGAGAGTGAATGTGTGGAGTGCATTTGAGGGAAAGTTCCAGTTCAGGGCTAATGATGTGGTTCCACAGAATGATAGCCTGGGGGAAAAAGCTGTTCCTTAATCTGAAGGTGCAGCAATAAAAGAATGTGACAAGATGGCAAGAGTGCAAACAGATGATTGTGGGGTGAATGTAGTCTTTGCAGATGCTGGTAGATTTTCTCAGACAGTGTGAACTGTAAATCTCCTCCAGGAATGGAAGATGGAGCCCAGAGATTTTCTGTGCTGCTGATGACCCTCTGCAGAGCTTTCTAATCCACCAATGTGCAACCGGTATACCACACTGCAGTATAACAATGCAGTATGTTAGTGTTCTCTCTATGGTGCAATGTTCAGGAACGTGGTGAGTCTTATCAGCAAGAACGACGAGTCAGCATACAAAGTGCCTAATGGACTGGCACAGAGCCAACAACCTGTCTCTGAATGTGGACAAAACTAAAGAGATAATTGTTGACTTCAGGAGAGCATGGAGTGACCACTCTCCACCGAATATCGACAGCTCCTCTGTGGAGATTGTCAAGAGCACCAAATTCCTTCACTTGTTCACTTGGCGGAGAATCTCACCTGGCACCTCAACACAAGCTCCATAACCAAGAAAGCCCAGCAGTGTCTCATATTCATATAGCATATTCTACAGAAGGACTATTGAGAGCATCCTGAGCAGCTGTATCACGGCCTGGTTTGGAAATTGTACCATCTCAGATCGCAAGACCCTGCAGTGGAGTCTTTTTTCCCTCCGTCACAGACATTTACACCACAGGCTGAATCTGCAAAGTCACCAGCATTGTGGATGACACCATGCACTCCTCACACAAACTCTTCACCCTCCTGCCCTCTGGCAAAAGGTACCTCATGGCCAGACTGTGTAATGTTTACTTCCCCCAAGTCATCAGACTCCTCAATACTCAGAGACTGGACTGACACACACACACACACACACACACACACTCAACTGAACACCAGCCCACTCCCTTTGCAATTTTATCACATTTCTGCATTTACTACCTGTATTTTTTTGCTGCTACTGTATTTATAAAAATATTGTATATAATTCTCGTCATTACTATACTCTCTACCTGGCTGCTACCCCAATAACTGCTATGTCCATATATGGTATAAGCTTATCTGCTGAATTCTATGTCATAGTTGTTATGTTTACATTCAGAGCAATTGATTATATTGTTACTCTTTTGCACTACCTATAATATCTGACATTTTCACACTAGAACTGTGTACTGGTCGGCACTGCACTGTCTCTTACTGCGCCTATTGTCCTGTTTTAGTAGTTATTGTACTGTCTTGTATTGTTTGCACATGTTTGCATGTGCATTTTAAAGTAGAAATGTGTAGACTCATGTAGTTCTGTGTTGTTTTATGTAGCACCATGGTCCTGGAGGAACGTTTTTTGTTTTGTGCACTGTACTAGCTATATATGGTTGAAATGACAATAAAGCCACTTGACTTGACTTGCTCACTAGCAGCTCTCAGCTGTTGGGGAAGCATGGCTTTTTTCCCTTTCTTTGCCGTATCAGTCCTCCTGAAGCATGGCAGATGCCCTCTCTCTCCCAGAAACATCACAGGTACTCTCTTACTCACCCTCAAGCTTCACAGATGCCTTTGTGCCCCCCTGAAGCAAGATTTAAATGCATACACTATTAAAATGAATCATGGGTGAGCACAATCAGGAAAAATAATCCAATGACTATACAACAAAGGATACATATAACAAGAGGAACTGCAAACTTTCCCTTGGAAACTTTACTCCCCATCAATCATCACAGATACCGTCTTGCTCTCTTGAAGCATCATAAATGTGGACCACCACAATTCCATTTCCTCCAATTGGATGCAATTGTAAAAATCTTGGGACCTTGAGCATCATTCAGGAAAAAGGCACAAATTAACTACCAGGATAAAAGAACCTTGGTGCAAAGGGTTCAGCTGAACCCTGAGACAACAACTAAGGAACTGGTGAAGGAGTTGAAGCCATCAGGTACCAAATATGTACAACCAGAGACATATATTTAATTTAAAATGTGTCTTAGTCCTGATACTGCATCAGATGTACAACCACATCAGCTACTATACCCAGATTTACTGCATATCTCTCAGATTTATTGACCTTGATTAGTTCAGCCACTTACCCAACAAATCTTGATGAAGTATCTGAATTCTTGGAGTCACATTATGCTAGATAAAGTGAAAAATGGAAAATAATTGTGGAGAAAAGGCTAGAACACTGGTGCAGTGATCATACCCTCAACTTGAAATAGACTACTTGAAAGTTAGAACATAGAGTCAAACTAAGCTGGTAGTCTTCCAAATTGTATGGAAGGGGAGCATTCTTAACTATAGAAAATGATTTATTATTATTATTATTATTATAGAAAACCTCTTACTGCTGCTAGGACAGCATATCTCTATACCCTAACAGCCTGGACATGTAGATTTTTAAATTTAGATTTTGAATATAAATATAAATGTTAAATGTTGAATATAAATGATATACTGAATCATTTCTGTTTTATTTTGGCAAAGATATACTGAAAAAAATTGCTCAAGACACCTGTTTGGGACCACAATGCCATCAGTACAACTGGTAAATCCTGAAATTAGTCCCTGCTATGAAATTACAGATGTACAGAAATACAGAAAGAGGTAAATGTAAAAGGTAGCACCTGCAGTGCTAGTTAGTCAAGTAGCAAGCTTAGCTACTGCTAATGTGCTGTATATCTACTTCTCTACGTCTGAACGTCTGTAATTTCATAGTGGAGACTAATGTCAGGATTTACCAGTGTATCATGCTGTGGTCCCAAACAAGCATCTGAACTAGTAGCCTTTATACATTTGACACCCCGTGGTTATGCAGAAACAATAACCTCATTGGTGAAGCAGTTAGAATCCTTTACCCCCATCCATTAGACTGAATTAATTTTACTGATTACCTCTTCAAAATCAACATGTGTACTAGATCCATTACCTATGCATTTTGAACATCTCTTAAAAACATGTCCTTGACCTATGTCAGTTGTCAAATCAGAATCAGAATTAGCCAATATCAGGCCAATATCAATCCTGTCTTTTACCTCTAAAATCCTAGAAAAGGTTGTAGCTCAGCAGCTGAGTTCTCTATGCATACAAAATAAAGTTTGGTGTCTCAAAACGGTGTAGGTTTAGGTTCTAGGGTCACTACTTTTTTTCCCCCTATATATGCTACCTCTGGGTACATTCATGTTCAGGCTTTCACTGTATGCTGATGACACATAGCTGAATGGCATCCTCTTAAGAAATTTAAGGAATATGCAAAAGACATTAGCCCTGGATGCTGGGTAAGTTCCTCCTCCTCAGTGGTGATAAGATCTCAGTTCTTCTACTAGGGCTATAGATAGCAAGAGTTAAACTTTATGATTATGCAGTAATTCTTAATGGCCTTTCAATTATACCATGTGCAGCAGTGAAAACCTTGGCTTCAATTACTCCTTTGATGCTCAAGTAGACATTATTAGTAGGATAGCCTTTTTCATCTCAGAAATATTCCTAAGCTAAGAAATATACTGTTACATGATGCAGAAGAAACTAGTTCATGGTTTTGTTAAAATTTTTATTGAAGAGAATGTAAGGTCATTTTGGATGATACCTTTAAGAAGAGGTTTTATAATGTTTCGAAGATCAGCTGGAAGGGTTCTTACATAATTTCCCCCTTTATATGTACCTGTAAATGTGGTCACACCCATGTTGGGCCAGTGTACAGAATCAGAATCGGAAAAAAAAAAATTGGCCAAGGAAGATTTCACTTACATGCAATTTTACTCTCCTAGTTAACATAAAGGTCACAATAGTGAAAGGAAAAAAATATAGAAATACACAACAGGTGCTTTCACATGAAAGCTGAGTGTGACATTTTTGTCCTGCTAAAGGACTTTATAGACATCTAAAATACAGTCAGCTTTTTATAAGCATTTTCTTCAAGTCTCTTCAAAATCTCTGTTATAATTTGACATCAGCCCGAAGATATTGTTTTTCAGCAAGTGTCAATACTAGGAAGAGACAGAGAAAAGTTAATATCAACACAACATTATTATAGTTAATATATTATTAATATAATATATTATTATAGTTAATGTTTCAGCCTGCATCACTGTTATTCATCCATGTAATGACTGCCTTTGCTGACTTTAAGATTTGCTTTTAAAAAAATTGCTTATAATTACTGATCCTATTTCATGAAAATGTTTCCTTCACTATGGAATACTTGGAAGTAATCCATTTAATTGTAATCACACTAAATCTAGAAGACTAATTTAGTTTAATTGAAAATACAATAACCTATGGCCTCACTATCACAAAATCTTTTCTAGTATAATTTTAAAAAATTGACACTCGGTCACAGTAGAACTGAGACTATATTATTACTTTAAAAATAAATCTGATCTTACATGTTGTCTAAAACAGGTTACGAATCTTTGTGTAAATTGATTTAAAAAAACTGGCTATCTTTCCAAACAGTGAGGTGTTTCTCTCAGCTTCCCATCTTGCCTGTCTCTCATGTTCCTCCTCAATTTTCTTTTTTACTCTCTCAAATGCTTCCCCATGAAACTGCGCCCTAAGCACTTCTATCTCCTTCTGTCTCTGTGCTTCATTTTCTTTCAGGATCCGCTGTTTCTCTTCTTCTATCGCTCTCTCGGCCTCCTGAAGCATCTCTGTAGTGTAATGTTCTCCACCATTTACAGTGACCATCATATCAATCTGGTCCAGGAGCTGGATGACTTGTTCTGGATTCTGATCTTCATTATTGAACACATGGTATCCACCATTGCATTTCCTGATGAAACTCAAAAGCTTTGTATTGTTGCGTACAAATTGATGAATACTTTTCCCCTTCAGTCGATCTCCATGAGTGAAGAGAGCCATAGTGTAACTGGTGGACTTTTCCCCAAAAATTGCTTGAAACAGCTCAACTGTTTTTTCTTCTTCCTCTGTAAATCTACCTATTCGAATCACAACTAAAAAGACATGAGGTCCTGGAGCAGAGAATGGAATGCACAGCTTAATCCGATTGACCACCTCGTCTGCAGTTAACTGAGTGTCAAACAGGCCTGGAGAGTCAATAACAGACACTTTTCTGCCATGTACACTTCCATGGGCTTTTACACACTGTGTAGTTACAGATGAAGAGGAGATCTCAGATTCAAAAGCCTTTTTTCCAAGAATGGTGTTTCCTGTTGCACTCTTGCCCACACCTGTCTTTCCGATTAGCAGGATCCGAAGCTCATCACTGAATTCTGTTACTGTTAGAACATGAAATTAGTTTAATGTCTTGTTGCATTTTCGGAATATTTTTGCTAATGTTAATATACAGTACATACCTTGTTCACTCGAAGAGCTGCCCTGTTGCTTAAAAATCTGTGGGGAAAAAGGCATTTAGAGTGCTCTATGTTATATGTACAAAAATGATGTAATAAGTGACTTCCTAGATACCACATAGTAGCATAAAGTAGTAATTATTTGATGTAGGTGCATATATGGGGGCAAATATCTCCACGGATAGTTCACTTATGGTGTATTCATTTCTCTATAAATAGTAATTCATGGTCAGCAAGCCGTCAAAGAACTTCACATTAGCTGTATTACATAATGTATCACATTATACTGCAGCTGTAATGAAAATCGTCTTCTCTATTATAGCTTGGATAAGGTTGATGTGTAAAAAAGTATGCAGTCACTTTCTTCATGACAAATCAGTAATTGAAGCATTCAGCAGTCAATAACTGCTGTATGTTTTTTTATTGTTGTTTTTTCTACCTTTCATTGTAGTCATTCTAGGCTACAATAGTAAACAGTAATACAAAAATACAAAACTCTTTCTTGCATATACTGTAACTTTACACTTAACAAGAGAAGTATTATGTCAATTGTGAAATTTCAGCCTACCTGAATCCCAAAAGCTGCCATAACCGCAAGACATGCCAGCAGCAGCAGTTTAGGAGAAAGAAGCCAGGCCATGTACTGCTTTAATTGTCCTGAGAATCGTTCACATTAAGGCTCAAATAAAGTAACTCAAAATATGGCAATAAACACAACCATATGACAATTATTCCTAAATACTGTAATTAAAATGAATGTTTAGACACAACTTGCTTACCTCAAATATATTCTATAATCTTAAAACTGACATATGAAAACATATTTAGTCACCTGCCATCTTGCTTGTGGACACTGGAGTCTCTCAGATCTCTCAGAGTGTTGAGCTCACTGTCTCAGAGACTGAGTTTCGTTTTCCCCTGAAAGATCAGTTTCGCATTCCTCTGATTTTGTCTCCTTTGAACAACACACACAAAACAGGTTCCTTGTTTTGGCACTTGGCCGAGCCATGAACTAAGCTAGATTTTAGTCTGCTTTTGTTGTATGAGAAAACTGATTAACTCTTAAGGTTGTGGTGAAGGGAAGCTAAGGCAGCCTTTTATTGTGACTTTATTTGCTAAAACAAATTTGAATAATTCCTGTATGCCATTTACCACTGTCTGCTTTTCATTCCATTATGTTTATCTAATGTAAATTCCTAAAATTTGTTAGTTTGCAAAACTAGGGAATACAACATATCCTACCTGGTTATTTCCTTGGAATTATAAGGTGCTATCTGACTCTTTTTGGCAAAAATTAGCAATGTTATAAATTTGAATGCTACAAAGTAGATGTGTGAATTACAATTATACTGTAGTTTTCTCATTAACCAGGGAATAAATCGGTCATGTACAGTATAAAGCTTTTTTAAACATCATAAACAATTCAACATCTGAGGCTCTCTAACATTACTGAGGCATTCACCCTCTATAACCACTGGCATCTTATGCTGAACAGGAAGTAAAATTTGTGGTGTAAGTGCTGTACAAGACAAAACTCATGTTTAAGATTACATTTTAGGTCAAATTCAGGTTACACTGTACAGATGAGCTCTAAGTGGTTGTGATGAAGGCAAGATCAATATTCATTCTTATTGAGGTATATGAATTTATTTATTCAAATCTTGGGAAAACACATTAAGGGCAAGGTGCCATGTCACTAAAACAAATAAAAATAAAAGAGACAGAAATGAATCAAAAATCTAAGTAAATATCTGACAGTTGCAAAAACAGGTTCATGAATAAATATTTAAAATAGTTTAATTGTCACAAGGGGGAGGCAGATGATGAGAGAGAGATTACTTAAAGCTGAGGCAAATGTAAGAACTTTAATGACAAAAATACAACTCCATGATAGAAGATACAAGACTAAGCAAATCAGCACAACATAGAAAATACTTCATCTTAAGAAAGTGGGGAAGAAGAACATAAATGCTAGAGTCCTTGAGGTGAAAGACCTTGAGAAACCTTAAAGAAAAATGGCCAGGAAACCAGACAAGTCCTTAAAGAAGCACTCATAAATGAGGCAGGTTCTAGGTAGGTTCAAATCTGCCCATTACAACAGGCAGGTAGAGAAGTCTGGGAGTGAGGCTGTGAGTTTAAATTCCAGCACCAACACACTGACATGAGGTGCTTAGCACTCATCTGCTCAGTTGTATCCCATCAGTCAGTTGTTTTAGATAAAAGCATCAGCCTCATGTGTAAATATGAATTTTCTACAACACATCCATTTTGTTAAATCCTTGATATACTCACACCTGTGAATGCATCAAAATAATAGAATTTTGTATTAATGCACCAGGTTTTAAACAATAAAACTTAAGCCATTGTTCTGTCTGTAGAATTCTAATCTTTCTGTTGCTTAGAAAGCAAAGCTCATGACCACATTGAATGGTGGAAGAATTGTTTATAACAAATATTACTAATAATAATTTAAATTTTTGGCACCATTTTATAAAAGCTTGAGGAAATGCATTAGAGTGATTTTATCACTATAAAGGGGGTTTTAAGCACTCTGCTGTGCATTGTGCCTAAGAACACCCTCACCCATGATAAAATCTCTCTAACACACATCCTCGAGTGGCTTATTGCTTTATTAAATGTATAGAGAGTGTTGAGTAGAGTATGCAAAAGTCATAATGAAGTTAAAAGATATCTTATTTGGATATAGCTCAAAAGTTTAAGGAACCTAAGAGAAAATTACTATTCAATATTATATGCACATAATGGTTAAAAGTGCTTAGGTAATAAAAACAGAGAAAAAGTTTTAGCATCTTTCCATGTTGGTGAATATTCATTATTAGATTCTTCTGATTACTATTATTATTATTCCTCTGACACTTGTGGGAGTTTCTTTTTCAAAAAGTACCTTTATATGAATGTTACAAAGTAAAACCTTTACTGTTACACCTAACAAATAACCACAAGTACTTACATATTTCATGTAAGTTCTGAGTTCAAACATAAATGGCATGCTCCAGCCTTAATACAGAAGATGAAACAGAAAACAGACCTATTGGTGATGATGTTATTCTGGTAAGGTATTGATTCAGGAGTGATTTTAAAATCACTAGTGTAGAAACTTTAGTGGGTAATTATTTAAAGCTGCCATGGAAATTACTAAAGTGGAAATTTGAAATGTGGCTTTGTGGTTTGAGCCCTAAAAATCGCAATATAATGTCAAATAAAATCTGAAAAAAGTTTCCAAAATAAGGGTAACCTTTTTCAGCCTTTTCTCTTGCTTCCTCTTCATGTTGCTCAGTTTTCTTCTTTTTCTCTCTCGTAAAGTCTTCTCCTTCAAACTTTGCCCTAAGCTCTTCTATTTCCTCCTGTCTCTGTGCTTCATTTTCTTTCAGGATCCGCTGTTTCTCTTCTTCTATCGCTCTCTCGGCCTCCTGAAGCATCTCTGTAGTGTAATGTTCTCCACCATTTACAGTGACCATCATATCAATCTGGTCCAGGAGCTGGATGACTTGTTCTGGATTCTGATCTTCATTATTGAACACATGGTATCCACCATTGCATTTCCTGATGAAACTCAAAAGCTTTGTATTGTTGCGTACAAATTGATGAATACTTTTCCCCTTCAGTCGATCTCCATGAGTGAAGAGAGCCATAGTGTAACTGGTGGACTTTTCCCCAAAAATTGCTTGAAACAGCTCAACTGTTTTTTCTTCTTCCTCTGTAAATCTACCTATTCGAATCACAACTAAAAAGACATGAGGTCCTGGAGCAGAGAATGGAATGCACAGCTTAATCCGATTGACCACCTCGTCTGCAGTTAACTGAGTGTCAAACAGGCCTGGAGAGTCAATAACAGACACTTTTCTGCCATGTACACTTCCATGGGCTTTGTCGCACCATGTGGTTACAGATGAAGAGGAGATCTCAGATTCAAAAGCCTTTTTTCCAAGAATGGTGTTTCCTGTTGCGCTCTTGCCCACACCTGTCTTTCCGATTAGCAGGATCCGAAGCTCATCACTGAATTCTTGTACTGTTAGAAGATGACATTAGTTTTTGTCTTGTTGCATTTTTGGAATATTTTTGTTTATATTATTATACACACCTTGTTCACTCGAAGAGCTTCTCTGTTGCTTAAAAATCTGTGGGAAACGAGTGGTCATTTTGAGTGGTCTTTATGTTAGATGTTCAATACTGATACTAAAGTAACATTATAAGTACAGAAGTGATCTAACATGCTGGTGAAAACAGAATCCAGACATTTAGTGCAGACAGGCAACAGCAGCATAAACTAAGTACTATATTTAGATGAACTTCATGTAGGTGCATATTTGGTAGCAAATATCTCCATGGGTAGGGCATTCATGGTGTATTCACCATGCTTCATTAGCTAATTATAGTTAATCTTGGATTCATGGACAACCATCAACATGTGTCCTTTCCTATTTAAAGTAAGCTGTCTTTTTTTACTTCTTGATGGAAAATGGATAAAAATCATTTGTGTGCCAATCCTGAGCTCGGGTTACTATCTGTGCAAAGTTTCCGTGCATGCTCTCTCTGTGTCCACGTAGGTTTCCTTTGGGTTCTCTGGTTTCCTGAACACACCGGTATGTGAACTGACTATGCTAAATTGACCCTAGGTATGAATTAACATGTGAAGGTGTGTGTGCATGGTGCTCTGTGATGGACTGGCACACTATTTCTGTAAAGCTGTTTTATGACAATGTCCATTGTTAAAAGCGCTATACAAATAAATTTGAATTGAATTGAATTGAATTGAAGAAGATGGAGTGTTCAATAACTGCTATGCACCATTTAATGCTAATGCTAACTGCATGTCCCTTTCTTGCACATATTGTAACTTTAGGCTTAATAACAGAAGTATTATGTCAGTCACGACATTTTAGCCTACATGAATCCCAAAAGCTGCCACAACCACCAAACATCCCAACAGGTTAGGCGAAAGCAGCCAGGTCTTGTACTTCTTTAACTGTCCTGTGAGCTCACTTTTGGAAACTGCATGAGAGTCAAAGAAATTATATATGTTCAGGCCCAAATAAAATAAGATGTTGCAATGGAATAAAATAATGTAATAACAGTAACCATATGGCAATTACTCTTAAATTAAAATTAGTCAATGTCATTCTTAAAATTAAGGTTTAGACACAGTTAGGTTACTTTAGGTATTATTTGTAATCTTAATCTTGACATATGATAACAGTTTTAGAAATGTACTTCTGACCTGCCATTGTACTCGTGGCTCTCGGAGTCTCTCAGCTGTGTGGAATACACTGTCTCTCAGCGGCTCAGTTTTGTTTTCCCTGAATGATAAGTTTCACTTTCATTTCCTCTCTCAGAGCAGGATTTACACAAAACAGGAGCCTCAGCTCAGTGACGTGGCCAAGCCAGAGCTCGGTGTGATCTTATTCCTGCTGTGTTGAGCCAGAATTCCCAGAAAAAGAAAGAGGAAAAAATATTTCCCTGGGTCACCTAGGAAAATCGTTCTCCCTTTTTCCTTAAATCCTTCCCACATAGCAAAAGGATTCTGGTCGATAGATGTAGAACTCTGCCTGCTCTAAATCCTACACAGAGATAAAGTATTGCGATAAGATTTCATTTATTTGAATGAATTATAGTAAATAGTTATTAGAGAGAGAGAGAGAGAGAGAGAGAGAGAGAGAGTGAATTGCCTGCGTCTGTGCTATCTCTACACAGTAGCTGTCTCTACTATGGTTACAGTTGTTTATAGGCAGCGCATTAAAATATATACATACATACAGTATTGTGCAAAAGTCTTAGGCACCCTATTTTTTTTTATTACAAACTTTGTTATAGATTTTTATTTTATGACTTCTACGTTATTGATTCAGTACAAAAACATTAGTTTTCCAGCACAAAATTAAATGCTCCAGAAAAATGTTTGTATGTCAGTAAAGAAAGCAGCATATTACATAAGAGACCATTTTTCATGAAGGCTGCTGGATTTTGCTGCAAAAATAAGAAGCAAGTGTGACAGTCAAAGTCTCCAGAAGAACTGTGGCTGCTTCTGCAAGATGCTCA
>CM075005.1:6581545-6598021 GCA_037576675.1 Pangasius sanitwongsei | reverse complement strand
ACACACACACACACACACACACACACACATATATATATATATATATATATATATATATATATATATATATATATAGAATATATAGAATTGTGGCTGCTAACAGATGTTTAGCTCTAGGTTAGGTATTTAGGAACGGCAACTCAGGCATACTTACAACAACCATGTATACAGGAATATTCCGATGCCTATACGCATATAAACATCGTATTCGGAATATGGCTGCAACCCAAATATAGACCTTAAACGGAATTATTGTTCAGTGGAATATAATAATAAATGATTTAAGGTAATAAATTATTTACTTGGTGAAATTAAGTGAGTAACAATAATTAATACCCTCTCAGGAGACAGTCATTTACTGATTATCAACAATGTGTCAACGGATGCTTTTCTCTTAGCAATGTGAAATGCTTAATCTATAATGTATAAATTTGTTATTAAATGTTTATAGATTACCTACAAATACAACAGCAATGAACTGGATGATCCAAAACAAGTGAAAGGAAAAGGGAGAAGTTAACAGTAACCTGAAAAAGCTGCTGCTGAATGACTGGTTCCTGAGAATCATCAAACAGGGTGCTGGCAGTCTATACATGTTTTTTGGACTTTGTTTTTGTCTATAAAGTGGATTGCCAGTGTACCCAAGGTGATTTGTCACGTGATCGACATTTTGGTTACCAACATGGAAAGCAGACATCAGCCCCATTTGGGACACACAGAAGAAATGTAAGAAGTGTTATTACAAAATAGTTTTGTACAGACTATTTAAAATGTGGAAGTTGGGGAAATAACTTAGATGGGGAAATAACTTAGCAGTTAAGGCTGGCCAGTTACTGGAAGGTCAGTTCTTACACATGCTTCAAACGGATTTTTTTTCTCCAGACAAATGAGTCGGTTTTAACAAAAGTGTGCGTCATTAATATCTGTAAAATGTAACCTTACCTTTATCACCCATTGGGAAGCAGACTGGGGCAGTTAGTGAAATATCTTCAGTTGTGTTCGTCAGTGAGTGTGAATGATAAACATCATAAAAGCATACACCTTGCATGGAAAAAGAGGGTCCTCTGCTGTGCAAAAACTGCATATAACACTTCCGTGGTGGAAGCATCTCTTTAAATAAGTCATATTATATTCTACATACTTCGACTTTAGATGAAGTACTGGTTAATAATCATGTTATTACTGGTGAATATTATAATGATCAAAGTTGCTCCAATGCACATCTTGTGGAATCCATGCCATCCGAGACTTGAGGCTGTTTCTAAAAAGTGGCTGGTGAGTGTGTATTAATGAAATATTTTGTCTAGATTCATGACACATAATCCCAATTAAGTCCACGTTAGTTGCACGTAGTAACAGTACAAAATATGGACCATTTCAAGGGGGATGAATACTTATGCAAGGCACTGTACTTACAACAAGGCGCAGTTCACCACAGACAATGGTAACTACATGTAAATAATATTTGACACAACTGTAAAGGACAAAAGTATGCTTGAAAAATGCAAACTCCAGTATAAGTGCTTTATTTCAATATCTGGTTGTTCCAAATAATGCATATAATATTGCAAATATGGTGTTTTCTAAAAGTAGGCCATGAAATAATATCTGTAAACAGTATTATAAATAACATCAGTATTAGGGTATAATGTTTAGGGAACTGCAGCATTACTGTTGGGCTTGATTTGTTCCACAGGCAGTCGGAGTTGATTTGGGTTCCTCAAACGTCTCAAGTCGTCCTCCACCTGCATGAAAAAACAGCATGAAAGAAAGACAATGAAAAAGTAGTGATTAGAAAAGTGATGAAAATGAAAACAGCTAATCTGAGATCTTTCATGAAAATCAATCTACCGAAGCCAGCTCGTCTTTGAGCGTGTTATATTTCTCCACGTTGAACTTCTGTTTTTTGACGCCTTTGTAGAAGTAATGCAGGAACTGCCTGTCTTTTGCATCTGGGTAAACATAGTCCTGTGGGAGAGAATCCCATATCATACATCTTAAGCATCATTAATTAAAACTGCTAAGATTTAATTACTCAATAGGTATTACTGTCATTTGAAAACATTCCCACACAAAGAGTTTCTATTATCATTCACGTAACCATTTAATCATATAAATCCACATACATAAGGCACCTAGCTTCAGTTTACCCCTGACTCTAACCCTCTGGGTCTGTCTACTCTATCTAGGCCAGAAAGATCACAGCTCTGTATAGTTTAATATCAGACACACATTTATCCCTTGAACAACTGCGTACAGAAGATCATGTTTCCATTTATTGTCTGTGACACTATATTTGACTTCCTTAATTCAACATAAATGACTGTGACACTAATGAGCTTAGGTGAAGTTAGCTAATGTTAGACATTGGTGTTTAATGATTGACATGAGCACCCCATAGTGATTCTTATTGTTTGACACACAATTAATGTTTTTAATATGAGTCTAGATTTCTAGATTTAATTTTTTCACACACATTTTTAATACCATTCCATATAAACATTAGCATTTTAGCCTTTATCATGCAACCTTACTACTTAATACTGCATAAAAAGCACCATATTACATTATATTGTGCTAGCAGTGTGTTGTGTCGAGGTACTTCTAATATACTCTCACTGGCTACTTTATTAAGAATGAATAATTTCATTCATAAACATCAGAATGGGGGGAAAATGTGATCTCAGTGACTTTGGTGGTCAGGGGAGAATGGTCAGACTGTTTCAAGCTGACAGGAAGGATACGGTAACTCAAGTAACCACTCTTTACAACCGTGGTGAGCAGAAAAGCATCTCACAACACACAACACCACGTCAAACCTGGACAGCTGAAGACTGGAAAAAGACCAGGTGAAAACTACTGTGCATTCTTATGTTTGATGTGAACATTAATTGAAGCATTTGATGTGTATCTGCATGATTTTATGCATTCCGTTGCTGCCACATGATTGGCTGATTGGCTAATTGCATGAATGACCAGGGCTACAGTTCCTCATAAAGTGACGGGTGAGTGTATATTGTACTATTTTGGGTTCAAGTTCTTCTCCTAGGTCACAATCCTCTCATTTCCTCATGACCCTGAAACAGAAGGTTCTGATGGTTGGCATGTCTTTACCTGTTTGGTGAGAACGTAGTAGGCGTAGACCCCCATGCTGGTGGAGTAGGTGATGAAGTAGGTGACAGGCTCCATGATGTCCCAGGAGTAAACCCACCATGTGAGCCAGGCCAGAGCTCCACCCTGCACCGAGAGCAGAGCCAAGCCCATCCAGAGAGCACGTGAAGACTTGTGCTCAGCTCTCATGTCAAGATGAACCTTCATCTAAACACACACAGATATAATTTATTACAGGTGTACAAACAAATAATGTGCTGCATAATGACACAAAACAGGCATTTTAGCTATGATCATTACTGTGTGCCCTATACATCTTAACTGCACAAAATATTTGATGGCATTGTGATTATTTATGATTTATGACTAAACCAGCTGGGGTAAAAATAATAAGCGTGCAAACACAAGCGAGTTTTGGTCCCAGTGATGCCACAGCCATCATAACCAGCGAAAGCAGAACTGACTGTACTTTCATGGGGTGGGAAAAAATACACAGGGTTTTTAGTAGACAGTAGAAGTTTTCCCAGTGCAACACAGATCAAACTTTAAACTAAATAAAGGGCCTATGGCTTTAGTATCAGTGAGACAGCACATACAAAATGTATTAACACTTTATTTAAGGGTAATTTATAATTTATTTATAATTTATGTCATTTTGGAGACCTGTATAATGGATGTGAATTGTCAATGTAGTTATTAATAAGTATATAATAAGAATATAACCTGCTCCAGAGGCATGAGTTCTTGTTTCAGAATGTCCAGTTTCTCCCATAGCTGCCTTTCGTTCATCAGGTGATGCTCTGGCAGGTTCAGTGCTGTGTGTAACATGTGCACCATGTCCTTTATATCTGCCACATTCTTCACAGCCTCACCTGGCACCGGTTCTACACACACACACACACACACACACAAACACACGCACAAATAAAGCAGAATTAAATCTTCATACCTGGTTTAAGGTGCATAGCTGGTAAGGGTAGTCCATACAACAGGTAACGAATTAAAATTTAAAATTGCTAAATTATCTATCCATCTATCTAGTTTTTTCTCTAAAGTTCACCTTTGTTAATTCCCATACCTGTATCAGGCTCCGCTTGAGAGTGACTGAGAGTCGAGTAGTTCTGGTCACTAAATGCGGCCAAGAACCGTTTACCATTTGACCAACTATAGGCCTCTTTTATAGAACTTCAACATCCATATCTCCTCTTGAAATTACTAACAAACTACAATACCCAACATCCTCTGCTACCTCAGCGGGTCACAAGACCTCTACATACCTATCCCTATTCATACTTACTGGAAATCTGATCATGTTGCACTCTCCTACACCTGGACTCACTCTCATTCTTTGCGAAGTCTTGCTGCAAGTTCCATTGTGATGTCATTGCACTCATTGTGCACCAGTTTAGTTTAGTTTTTACTCCCGTTTAATTAAGTCCATGGCCTAGTGTTTGCCCCTTTGCTGATCATCTGACCTTCTGCATCTTTATACTTTACAATTACTGCCTGCATCTTCTGATTTGTAGGCTTTGATTACTTTTAATAAAACCCAAATCTGCACTTACCATCTCCTGTCTGTGCCAATTTACCCAATATTTGTGTTCAAGTTTGCTTACACACTGTAAACTGATGCATGGCAGTACAGAAAGCCAATCAGATTGCAACCTTCAAGATGCTGAAGCTTGTGGCCAGAAAAGATATCAGGCGCTTATGATGTATACCTGTTGGTGCTGCTTGGACATTGTAGAGGACTCCATTGATACACAGCAGGAAGCTGTTGTTGAGAAGAGTGTCCATAGATGTAGCGGAGGCAATCCTCACACCATCTGTGTACAAAGAACATACAAGTTCATTGATATACTGTTTATAAGACCAACAAACAAGCACATACCTTTCAATACACTTAGAGGAGAATGATGAGTTGTGCTTAGCTTTGGATGGTATACACTCATTAGTTATTTTTTTTAATTACAAACCTATTTTCTTAATTATTTTTACCTTTTAATCTGACAGTAGTTCTAGCTGTAATTCAAATTATAGGTTTAAATCAATGTGCTCAATCTAATACACTGCTGTTTCTATAGTAACAATAGAAAGTAGACTTGCATAATTTTTTTCCTATTAACTTCAAAAGAGAGAGGAAAAAGAGGCTGGTGAGTGAACAACTCTTTATAGCTGCTATAACATAAGTGATAACTGGAGCTAACTTGTTTTATGGACGTTCCACAACTTTAAATGTAACTACAAATGAATAAAAGCTACAATGTGTTGTTCATTAATAAAAGAAGAATTGTAATCATTGGCAAAGTGTTGTAATATAAGTGAAAAGCACTTCAGAACTTGCGGTTAGAGGAAAAATAATGCACTTCAGAGAGGTCAAGGTAACAGTAACTCCATATCATGTTCCCTGTCTTTAGTCATTTTCTAATTACAGCACCCCCTGGTGTTTAATTTCTTACATATTTTTTTCCATATCATATAATCTCTACTTTTTATTAGTATCTCTTTTATTGTCTTTTTAATTTCCTGTATGATGATTTCAAGGGGAAAAAATCAAACTACGTTTGAAAAGAACTATGCATTCAACAATAATTTTACATAGCAAATGGTGAACCCAGTGGGAAGGTAAGCATATTTTACCTGTACAATGCTTATCCTTAAAGCTGCTGTGTTTATGTCTCTGAGGGTGTGTGTACCTGTGGTGAGTACAGATGCTGTTAAGACCCCTGGATCCTCTCTCTGGATGTCATGAATAAAGTCATTGACGGTTGAGAGCATGGGTCTCAGGTAGAATAGACATTTCTCCTGTCTGGAAGGCAGAGGCAGAGCCAGTACTGGGCGACCATGTTTGTACTGCACTGAAAGATCTACAGCATGGAGAAGACATCAGAATTTGTCATTTATGTTTACCTGTATATGTACTGAAGGAACTTTATAATGATTATGCAAATTGTCATGTAGAAAGAGTACCACTAGATGGTGCTACAGTGCTACAGCAGGCAACTGGAAGACTCCACTGGCTGAGCTGAAAAGACAAAAAAAAAAAACAGCACAAATTTATATTATTTAAAAGACAGAGAGAGATAGACAAACAGAGAGATGTACATAGACCTACAAATCTTACTTATACAGATGCATATTTTGCTGTTGCCACACCTCAGCATAAACTGCCTTCGTGTCCTTGTCAGACAGACAGTGCAGATAGGTAGACAATATACAGACAGATGGTATAGACAGACATTGTAGATAGGTAGATAGACAGACAGACAGACAGACTGTGATTAGACATAGACACCGCAGACAGACAGATACTGTAGACTATAGACAGATACTGTAGACTATTGATAGACAGATAGTGTGGACTATAGACAGACAGATAGTGTAGACTATAGACAGACAGATAGTGTAGTCTATAGACAGATAGTGTAGTCTATAGACAGACAGATAGTGTAGACTATAGACAGACAGATAGTGTAGTCTATAGACAGACAGATAGTGTAGTCTATAGACAGATAGTGTAGTCTATAGACAGACAGATAGTGTAGACTATAGATAGATAGTGTAGACTATAGACAGACATAGTGTAGACTATAAACAGACAGATAGTGTAAACTATAGACAGGTAGTGTAGACAATAGACAGATAGTATAGACTATAGACAGACAGACAGACTGACAGTGTAGACAGAGAGAGTGTAGACAGACAGTGTGGATACAGATAGTGTAGACACACAGACAGGCAGTGTGTATATAAGATAATATATGACAGTGCTGATAGACAGAATGACACTATAGATAGATAGATAGATAGATAGATAGATAGATAGATAGATAGATAGATATGCATCTAAGGAGTTTTTCCAGGTGTTCTGCTGTGTTTTGCGATTTTACTAACATTTCACTCTTTGGTAATGTCTCTTTAGCTGTTTTTCCATCTCTGAATAATTGTTTTTCTGTTTTAGATCTAGGATCTGGCTGTTTTTCTAATTCACTCATAACTTCAGAGTGAACTGTGAGAGTGTAAGCTTGTCTGAACGTTACATGCTTTAAATGATGCAGTAAACATGTGGACAGTTTTAAATTAATAGGTACCTTAATGAGTTGCATTCAGATAACCACAGGGATAAAAATGATTGCACTCAAGATGAGCAAATTGTTAGACAGAGACGCAGACTACACAGCAAACATTACTCTAACTCTATCTGCAGAATTTTCCACTGATCGACTTACGCAAACATTCATTGTCTACTTTAGCAGGGAGTGGAGGATAAGTAAAACAGGATTTCGCTTGAGGAGATCTACAAAAACTGAATAAAGCTACCTGCATGGAATTTCCAGTGCTTATGTCCTGAGGGACAGAAATGTAATTGTTTTTTTTAGCGGTTCCTCTATGAATGCACGTTTCCCCATGGACGTTTACAGATTTGCAATTGATTAGAGCTTGGTATACAGCTATTCTTTTATGCGCTCAGTGCTGTGTGTGGGCCTTTTTCATTTACATATCATTTCTAATTTACATATCACGAAAAGGTGTTTTTTCCCCCCCCCCAACGAAACACTGGTGTCATGTAAGGTGAGTGGAGACGGATGCAAGTGCGGTAAAAGCATATTTATTGAGAGGCAGGCAGACAAATCCAAAACGTGAATCATAACTCATAAACAGTAATCAGGCAAAGGTCAGGTGATCGGTTATGGCAGGGACAATCCAAAACACACGAACTAGGGAACAGAACAAGGTCAACAAACAGGAAGTCAAAGAACACTTAACAAGGCTCGGAATGAACAGGCGGCACTGAACATTACTTCACCAACAACAAAGACACACGGAGGGTTTAAATACATAAACTGACTAAAGGGTAAACAGAAACAGGCGAGACTAATCATGACATATTCGGGAGACAACCAAGGACAATACAGGGGAGGAGACAGGACATGAATCAAAACAAAAACACACGTGGCGACGTAAATAAAGAAATAACCCGAAAGCGTGTCGGAGGAAATACCTGACAACTGGTTTCAACATTCCCAGTACCCTTACAATTAGTATTTTCTGACATCTGCCCTGGAGAAAATACGAGCACTGAGGCTCTTCCTGTAACGTCTAACGAGGTTGGAGACACTTGTAGAGGGATCTATGCACAACCGTTTAAAGTGCTTTATATTCTTATGTTTGTCCCTCGTTAATTCACACCACCGTTGATATCTGGAGACTGAGATGGTCTTTGCAAAACATTGATTTTGTTTCCTTGTCTTTCCTTCTCTTTTTTGGGTTTGTGTGGCTCATCATCTTGTCGAAAGTTCTATCTATGGCCAAGTCTGAACCTCCTGGCAGAGGCAATCAGGTTTTAGGCGAAAATATCCTGCTACTTAGCAGAATTCTTTATTCCATCAAATGTCACAAGATCCTCTGAACTACCAGCTACAAAACAGCCCCAAAGCATCAATGGACCACCTCCATATGTTACAGTGGTTTATCAGATGCTTATCACAGTGTCTTCTGTGTTAAAAATGATTTGTTTTTGTTTTTTTCTCCTGGTAATGGGTGACATGATAATAGGATTTCACATGTGTACAACTTTATATTGATACCTCAGGGAAACAGAACACAGGGAAACAGTGAATGAAAAATAATATAAAAGGCTTTTCAAGAATGGCTATTTGTTAACATTTATTTAAAATATTCCTTAGAGATGTCAATAATTTTGCCACATATGTACTATTATTTTAAAAAAGTAGTTCTAATGAGAATGCTTTTTTGGTTTCAGTGAATTTAAATAGCTTATCCTATTGTTTGAATGAAATTTTTTGAATTATTGTGTGCTAAGTTATTTTATAAAATCTGTTTTACCATTTTTATGCAGGGTGCCAATAATTCTAGAAATAATACAGGATATCGTTAGGTCTACTGTTAAAAGCTGGTCTCAGATATTTATTACAGATGGAACTGTTAACTTTGAAGTACAATTTATGTACAAATGTCCAGTGTTATGAGTATTAAACCAACACTGTGAACCACAATCATATTTACTGATGTAAACCATAAATATGAAATGTCATACTGGATCTTTTAATCGTTTTAATATATTTAGATTCCAGCCTGCTCCGTCTATGAATATATTGATAACATGCCAGTCATGGAGCTCCATCTTAAGCGATTAGACTTTCACTACATCATACTCAATATCTCTCTGAATGTTTAGCAATGGGATAAAATTCTGCTCAGATCAAGGACTCCCATAAGGTGGAAATTGCATATTAACACGCACACAACTTGACGGTTATGACCTAGCAGATACACGCCCCTCCAGATGGTTGATTGCCACATCAATATTTAATTAACGACCTCATCCATATCCAGTGAGCCGACACCAATGATATAGTGAATGCACGGAGTTTACGACCGTGTCTCAGAGATATCTCAATATATAGAGGAGCATTTATCCATGAAATATGTTTTAGCTGAAGGAATTCTATGCATATAAATGATTTGGGCATGGATCACAGCATGGCATAACATGTGCTAGGTCTAAACCACATTGAGATGAGACCCATTTCCCCTTGTTATTTTCCACCCTCTATTTTGAGAACAAATCCGTAAAATACAAGGTGATAGAATGTGTGCTATTCGTATTAAGTGTTGGATTAGACTGATTAATGAGAACATTTTGCAGCTTCCTCACACCTCCAAGCTCCCAGATTTGATCCTGAGCTTGGGATACTCTCTATGCCGGGTTTCGCATGCTCTCAGTGTCGGTGTGGATTTCCTCCGGATTCTCCAGTTTCCTTCTACCTCCTATTGGCTGCTCTAGATCGCCCCTAGGTATGAATGAGTGTGTGAATGTGTGTGTGCAGGGTGCCTTGCAATGGACTGACGTTCCATCCAGAGGGTATTCCAGCTTCACACCCAGTATTCCTGGGATATACACCAGATCCACTGCCACTCTAACTAGGAAAAATAGTTACTGAAAATGAATGAAGGTATTCTAAAAAACAAGACTTGGGTCTCTGAAAAACAACACATATAGCTAACAACTCTGGCTTTAACCTCAATTCTTTGTCCATTTTATTCTTGCACTACATAAAGTTTTCAAATATCAACATCACAAAACTTCTCGATTCACAAAAAACAGAGATTCTCTATCTAGTCCTTAGAAACCTTTAGCTTGCATGTTCCAGCTCCAAATACATACGGCAAGGTACTGAAGAAGTTTCAGAGATTTCACCACTGCTAACAAGAAAATACTAGCAAACAAACAGAGAAGATAGGAACAGGAAGAAAATAAACAGAATTTACCACACAAACCCTAGAGCAGGTTGGCGGATGAGATGGCTATTTTTTTCCCCTCATGGGCACCAAGCAACAGCAATAAAACAGTCAGGCAGAAGTCAAGGGTAACTGTTACTTAATTAATAAGTAGCTGAATTTTGTACAGTCCCGTCTTCTTGTTTTCTGTCAGTTTACAAAACAAAGGCTTGTGAATTCACAGGTCAAAGTTCACCTAGATAAAGGTGTTGCGAAGCGAAAGTATCCGCTAGAAACGAATGCTTATCTTTCGCACCCAGTGTATTTTCACTTCAGTGAATTTCCTTTTCTGCCGAACAAATTTTGCCTGTATTTGATCTGACGGTGGCTGTATGTGAAAAAGCAGAAAAGCTTAAGTCTCCCTTATCATTAATGCAAGGGGTCAAAAATCATAAATGCTACAGCTAAAACGTAGATGTTAGAACTTTTCAGGCCTTGATTCACTTGGTTCAGGTGGAACAAGATCATTTTCAAAGACCTAGGATAAATCAGTCAAAGGCACTGGACTTGTACTATAATCTTGACGATGTTTCACCACTCATCTGAGATACTTCTCAGTTTTTTTTTTTTTATTATAAGAACATTAGAGGGGGGCACAGTGGCTTAGTGGTTAGCACATTTGCCTTGCACCACCAGGGCTGGGATTCGATTCCCGTCTCCACCCTGTGTGTGTGTGTGTGTGTGTGTGTGTGGAGTTTTCATGTTCTCCCCGTGCTTCTGGGGTTTCCTCCAGGTACTCCGGTTTCCTCCCACAGTCCAAAGACATGTGTTGTAGGCTGATTGGCATGAGTGTGTGAATGGGTATGTGAGTGTGTGTGCGATTGTGCCCTGAGTCCCATGGGATATAGGCTCCAGGCTCCCTGCAACCCTGTGTAGGATAAGCGGTACAAAAGATTGTTGGATGGATGGATGGATGGATGGATGGAAGAACATTAGAACTGATCAAAAAATATGAAAAAGAAATATGTTTAAGATTATACCTCAAGTCCAGGCACCGTCACTCACTACTACTACTAGCTAGTCTGTAGGACCGTAACGATTCAATGCATTGTATCATTTTGTTTGATACGAGCATCTTGATTCGACACGTCAGCAACACATCAAACAGACTGCATAAAAACGTAGGCTAATCATCATAAATTACAGCTTATAGGTATAATAAATAAATTAATCAAGCCCACACTTCCTGCTCTGAAATGTAGCTTCTCTTTATCTTCAATCAGGAGAGACAAAAAACATGCTTCTTCCAAGAACTTTGCTTTCACAACATTACTGGTTGAGTTACGACACTGATGACCAGCGAGTGGTGGACCAAAACATTGTAGTGAATAGCCACATACGCTAAATACTGGGCAAATACCACAAACATATGGATCTCCACAATTCAGTCTGACCAAACGTCATATGGAAATCGTATCAAATTAGAATTTTCTGTAGTGCACAACTCAAAGTCGCGACAGTTATATTCCATGACACAGCAATTACAGAGTCCTGTTGTTGAAGGCTGTGTGTTTACATCACTGCGGGTTTGAGAGGAACCAAACAAAGCAAGCAATTTTGACTTCAAGGGACTAAACTTGTACTGTTCAGAAACCCGTAATGCCTTGAAATAAGCTGACAAATGTTGTTCCTGCCCGCAGGATCACTGAAGCCATCTATTCGTTTAAAAACCTGCTTAGTGCTTTAGCTTTTTTATTAGTGAAATCTGCTGTGCTGTTTTTCACTCAGAGCAAATGAGGCCTGAGTGACAATTTTCATTTATAAGTCAATAAATGAGTTAAAAAAAAACGCAGAAACCAATGCGAGGAACCAAATTTCAGTTTGGATCCCCAGGGGGAAAACAAACAACCTAATGGCAAGAAACCATTTGCAGTCACAGTGTGTAATTTTTGATGACCTAAATATTTGTCATGTGGGCTTGATTCATATGAACAGGAACTGAAATCTTTTTAGCAGATGGCTGGGTACTGCAGGTTCTCTTTCTTGCTTATGTGTTAAATGTCTGGCACTAAAACAAAGCCAAAAGCCACACTAGGGGTGTAACACAATGCCACTATCTGTATTTGTAAGTGTATTGTGCTCCAAATATCTGTATCTGTATCTTTGTCTGTCTTCGGATGTTAACCCAAAATGCCAGCACTTTCATTATGGTGTGTCAATTCTGGCTCTGAGCATTTTTTAGCCTCAGCTATGTCACTTAGGAGATTTAATCCTGCAGTTATGAATTTAGTTGGATCGCTTTACAAAAAATATAAACAAACTTAAACCCCTAATTTTAACCCCCACTCCCCTGACCAGGCAGATGCTAAATGCGCTGTACAGCAACTCATGTTTACATTCATGAATGTGGTCTTTCTTTGTCTCACAAGCATCATATCTGAGCGCTTGACCACATGGGGGGAAAAATAGTGCACCTCCTATTTGTATCTGTATTTGCATCTGTTGAGAACACAATCTGTTCAATTCAAGTGTTCATTTTTACCAATAAATCTTAAACAAGTACAAAAGAGTTGTAGGAAAAACAGAGAGGCACAATTGAACACAAAAGTTGGAGGAAGTGCTTAATACTCTGGAGTGAATGATACACGCTAGTCACAAGGCAGTTACTCAAACTACAATTGATAGTCTCGAAGTTCATCTACTAGATAACCTCAAAAGCAACCACATGGCAAAAGGGTACATGGCTACATAGAGAGGGAATACACACATATAGAGGGAATACACACATATACATATAGAGGGGGAAGAGACAGCAGGATCAGGATTGTGATATTACATTTGATACATAATCCCATTAGTGTCAGTAAAAATAGAGATACTGAAACATTAATAAATTCCTATTCAGAGATATAGAAGTTTGCTTGTAGCTGCCCAGTGCCACCACTATGTTATAGGAGTGGGAGGGGCTTGTGTTCAGTTACACACTTATAACCAAGTGAGAGCTGGGACGTTTCCAACCTCAGAGTAGGAAAAATCCATGTGAATGTCTTTCCAACTCATGATTCACACATGAAAAAGACTCAAGAGCTCAGACTTTATCATTTCATCATGTCCATAGAAGAACAAGAAATACTAGCATGTTTTAAGCTGCTTAAGCAAAGGTTCATTATGTTTAGCATCACTGGTAATCCTCACAGAGCAGACATGTCCCTATATTATTGCGAGCAGTGTCATGATATTATCAACAGCGCAGACTTGTTGCTCAGTAACCATATGCTGTAGGCCACTGCCCAAGCGACCGGATTCATTGTGTCACACCAGTGTTACAGTCTGAATCCAAAAGAAACTTGACCGCCACCGAGAGAAAAAATGTCCAGCTCTTCCTGAAATATATGACAACGTATTGACCATGTTTTCCAAAACAGAATACTATCTGTTCGTTCGGTTACATCCCTAAACACACATTCACTCAGCAAAGCAGAAGCATTGACTAAAAGTAGTAAATTCAATTATAGAGCTACATTTACATTTACATTTATGGCATTTGGCAGACGCCCTTATCCAGAGCGACTTACATTTATCTTATTTATACAACTGAGCAGTTGAGGGTTAAGGGCCTTGCTCAAGGGCCCAGCAGTGGCAGCTTGGCGGTACTGGGGATCGAACTCATGACCTTCCGATCAGTAGCCCAATGACCTAATAATTAATTACAGAAAGATAATTAATAATTATAGAGTAATATAAGCATCACTAGATCGGGTTTCTACCAATAAACCCACACAACAAAGGAGTGTTTTACTGGTAATAGAATGATCAATACAAATGTACTGGATTTAGAAACTGCGAATTTGTAAAACTTGTTTCTGTGCATGTCAGACTACAAGAAATGAAAATATTAGTAGTAGTACTAATCATTATTATAATTTTTCCCCCTTATTTTCTCCCTATTTTAGTCATGGCCAATTCCCACCCATCAGACAGCTCTCCCCTATCAAACAACAGCTACCAACCAGGGAGGGCGAAGGCCATCACATGCTTCCTCCGAGACTAACCGCATCGAACTGCTCCAACTGCTGTTCATGCAACGTCAGGGGCAGCGTAACACACTCAGAGGAAAGCGCTATCCACCCACTTCCGCATGCATGAGCAGATTATTATTATTATTATTATTATTGTTGTTGTTGTTGTTGTTCCAATCTTAATCAGTTGAAATTGGAAGTTCTGAAAGAAAAAAAAAAAAAAAAAAAAGAGTGTTGGCAGTAAAATAACACCATATTTTCATCTCTGTGTCAGAATTGTCCAAAAAATAATTATCTTAAACAACAGACGCAGTTGTGTGCAGATGGATTTAGAAAGAAAAGCATACATACACCACATCCTGGATGCTAGGGTTGCGAGCCAAAGTCTATAACTGACATTCATACATGGTTGCCAGAACACAAAAAGCACAGCAGGAGTGGCACTATAGTCTATGCAGCCTTTGTTAAGAAAGCAGTATAATTCAATGGTTTTCAGGATTGTTTCACCTCCTCCATCTAACACACCAGATTGCGCTTGATAATTAGCTGACAAGGCGGTGTGATGGAAGAAAAGCTTCAGGTTTAAAGGCTCTTGTATAGAGTTCGATTCTTCACTAGTCTGAGATCTGTAGTGTTGAGGAAGTGTGGTCATGACTGAGATAGTAAAGGTGACTAACATACTAATGTGAGCTCTTATTAGCTCCAAGGGCATTCCAGTAGCCATAAAAGAGTCTTGAATTATGGGTCAGTGTGGACCATCAGTCAGACCATGGCCATCAAGCTCCAGTCCTTTCCATCAATTCGGTCCTTTCACAGAGCTTCAAGTACAAAATGCCAAAGTAAAAGATGACAAAGCTGCTTCAAAGCCAATTTCAGCTTTTCTGCAAGACATGTTAAAGGGGTTGATGGGTATACCTTACAGGGATGAAGTTATTATAGCTAGTGTCACTGCTGAATTATGGGTCACTCTGGACATACCAGGCCACCATTTCCCCTTCACCCAGCAGCTCTTTAAATCTAATCCTGAAGGTTAATAACTTTTTTTTCCTCTCTGTTATTTGACCGAGGTCATCTTATTATTTAGCCCTTAGAGAACTTCTAATCTCTTCAATACTAGAATTTCAGAACAAGAGCAATCTGCTTGATATTTTTACTCTTCCAGACCTCGGTCATACTGCCACTGCCTTAAATTACACACTGCAGTGTTTAATTACAGTAAGTGTCTATAGAGCCGTGTGAGCTGTGTAAATGAGAGGTAAATAAATATGCTTCGTAAAACCCATTTCACAGCACTTCATCCTCCCCCAGACCTCTACACAGCAAATTATATGAGTAGCCAAATTTCTACAGAGCTTTCAGACTGCTTTCCTCTCTCTAAAATGCTACGCATACAGTAAAGGTATTTGTTATACTCATGTTAGATGAGGAGAATCGCATAAAGCGCAACAGAAAATAGGCTACTTGCACTCAGGGCTACGACGTATTTCTGTTTTGAAATACAGCGAATCTCGCACAGTACAGCGAAACAGCAACGTGTAACTTTTTTTTCAGTCTTAAAATAAAGTCATAGTATTGGGCTAAAGATAGCTTGGGTGTTCGTTTCTATTAATAGGTATTTTCTCACATTCATAGTGTTATGTATGATGAAGGGTACAGTCCGATGCCTTTCTACAGCTTACAAAGAGGAGCTTTGCAAGTGTTCTTACATATACGTCGTTGACGTTCATTTTTTTTGGGAACTCCTGCAGACACCAGGTGTGAAATAGCGCCATTGCCATTTTAGTTGCGACATTTTGGTTATAATGCAGAAGTGTTTGTGCAAGTAGCCCATTGTGGCCTGGTTTTCAAAGCTGTCCAGTTGTGTTTTGGATTCTAGATTAAATAAAATCTATGCAACAATCAATTTAACAGCAAGGTCTAAAATCTAGTGTAAATGTGTTGTGTGTGTGTGTATATGTGTGTGTGTGTGTGTATATGTATATATATATATACATATACATATATACACACACACACACACACACACATGCTCACATTCAGCCAAATGCTACAAAACTGATAGGACGCCGCTTCACAGTGCAGGTGGATAATGACCCTAAACATA
>CM075005.1:6556025-6575387 GCA_037576675.1 Pangasius sanitwongsei | reverse complement strand
CTCATATCCTTATTTGTAATTTATTGTAAATATGCCATTTATGCACTTCTGGTTAGATGCTAACTGCATTTCATTGGTTTGGTACATGTACTTTGAACAATGACAATAAAGTTGATTCTAATCTAATCTAATACAAATCCTAAACATTCAAATACTCAGTTTTGAAATATTGTGCTAACAAGAGTCTCAGACAGACGCATGGCTTGACAAATGGACAAACATTTCCAGCATTAAATAATTTATTTTTATGTATTTAGGCTGTTTATCTGGCACCAGCAACCATTTCAAACTCAAAATCTTTTATAGAATTTTTATGCAGAGGTTGCTGCTGCCAGACACCAGTATTTCAGAAACTGCTGATCTCCTGGGATTTTTACACAGTGTCTTTACACAGAATGGTGTGAAAAACAAATAATATCCAATCAGCGGCTGTTCTGATGGCGGAAACGCCTTGTTGATAAGAGAAGCCTGAGAAGAATGGCCAGACTGATTCGAGTTCACAGGAAATCAAAAGGAAGTCAATGGTAAGTCAAATAACCACTCTTTACAACCATGGTGAGCAGAAAAGCATCTCAGAATGCACAACATGTTGATCCTTTGGGGGGATGTTCTACAACAGCAGAAGACCATATCGAAGATCACACCAGTCAGCCAAGAACAGTGGCTACAGTGGACACAGGCTCACGGAAACTGGGAAGTTTGATGATTGGAAAAACACCCGGCCACAATATCAGCAGCTTGATTTGGGTGACACATTCCCATACTCCTACACAGACTGAGGGAAGAGGCATGTTTATGCACATGGTGAAAAGGATGAGCAGTGTGATAACCGTGCGATTTGTACTGTATTATCTGAATTCCTGATGTTTATGAGTGATTATCATCTTTAACTGAGTGGTCAGTAGAAAGGGGTCAGTAGAAAGGTCTGTGTTAGCACAGACTAGCAGTCCAGCCATGTTTAAGAGGATTTAATAGTCTTCCTCTTCTTTATATCTGAGCAAGGCACTTTGCTCACAAGCATGCACAGTTACCTATTTACTCAGAATTGATAATTTATTCACTTTTCTTTAAGAATAAAGAACGTTTCTGGTGCACTTTGTACTACTGTGTCTTTCTTCAGGCACGAACAAGTTTACCACAGGAGACAGGAAACGTCGAAGAAGACAAAAGTGTGGCACTTGTTTGTTTTAATTCCACACAAAAAAAAACTCTAGACAATGGTTCAGATACCAAATGAACAAAACTTATATTTATAACAAGGTTAACTTTATTTACTAAATCATAAAAGCTGACATGAGGCGTAACAAACAGCCCACTGAACTACAAAACTATGTACAGTAATGCTAAAGACGTTACGCGATGTCTAACTACAAACAGCAGCCTACTCCCTACATAGGCGCACTACTTGTAGAAGGTAATAATGCATTCCACACAGTAGTTAGTGCACTGTGGTTCGATTAGACCGCTATTTAGGATTAAGCCATTGAGAATTTGTGCTGGGTGTCTTACCGTTTGCAGCGGATTAGCGCTTGTTTTAAACGCAGAACAGCTCTGTGGAACACTGCGGTAAACCCCACACAGTCTGAAGACTGTTCTTAAAGCAGCCATGGCTGAAAAAACAAACCAAAACTGTAGCACAACTTCAGGATATCGCCTTCATGTAGACCCGTTAAGGAGTGGCTGGTGGAAGGCAGAGTGCAGTCAGTGTGTCCATGGGGTTTCCACTGTCCTGTTCATTAGTGCTTTTCCCTTCACTTTGTTTTAAACCGGTTTCTTTTCTTTCCGCTCCCCCGGTGCTCCTCCTACCGGAGAACAGAACAGAGGAGTGAGAGAGGGAGGACAAGTGAACGGAGGGGAGTGTGTGTGTGAGAGAGAGAGAGAGACGGAGAGGAGTGTGTGTGTGTGAGGGAGGAGGTGTGAACAGAAAAGTGTGTGTGTGTGTTTGTGTGAGGGAGGAGATGTGAACAGAAAGAGAGAGTGTGTGTGTGTGAGGGAGGAGATGTGAACAGAAAGAGAGAGTGTGTGTTTGTGTGTGTGTGAGGGAGGAGATGTGAACAGAAAGAGAGAGTGTGTGTGTGTGAGGGAGGAGATGTGAACAGAAAGAGAGAGAGAGTGTGTGTTTGTGTGTGAGGGAGGAGACGTGAACAGAAGGGAGTGCCAGGCTGTGTAACACACCCTTGCTCATGCACAGACATCACGTGAATATCCTGGATATCGCTGCTGTATTTTTAAAAAGCTCTAAAAAGTTGCAGTTGTGACGGATGTTAATAAGAGTGTGTACTCACGATCCAAATTAATGTATTTCACTAATGATCCTTCCTTTCAATTTTCGTGTATTTACTTTATATTAGTTTGTTCACGAAAACGTTATAATTTAGTTTTGTGCTATATTTGTGTCATTTGTGGGAAAAGAGTTTTATATTCATTTTACGTCGTGACGTCATTTCTGTTCAGCCCACGCTGCGTCCTCAAACCCGCGTTGAGCACGCTGAGGAGAGGTAAGCAGTGCTCCTTCAATATAAGTTTGTAAAAGTTACCAGAAGTTTATTAAGTGCTTAACATTCAAAAATATAATTGTTGAGAGTGTTATAAATGTACTAGGAATCGTTTTATGCGTGGATGGATGAGATTTAATCATTTTATTACTGAGTACAGCGGTTTGGGTGCATGTATGTGCGTCAGCAGAATACGGTGATTTTAGCTAATCAGTTAACTGGTGTTTAATCTGTCCAGGTGGAAAAATCACTGAACGAAATCATTCCTCATTGTTGTACTCTCTCTCTATTCCATCCAGCATCTGCATGCTCCAAGTTAATAAGCCCTCCATCAGCAGCAGTTCCTGTGATCTGTCTCCTCATTTGTAACACAACGCAGACCGTAACAGTGTCAGTGTAGGGCCGGTTACACAGTTAAATAAATTAGCTTCAGATCTGAAGACAAAGTTTAATCTTTTAATTCAAAAACAATATACAGTCCTTCCTCATTTTACATAGAGTGCAAAAATTAAACACGCTGTGTTTTTTTTTTAAAAAGGTAAACATAATATACAGGTGTACTTTGTAAACAAGCACTATACAACAGGTAGTTCCAGTCCACTAATCTGATTGGCCGAGATGTGTTCCAAGAATGCATATATTTCCTATAACTGCACTGGGATGTGTCATTGTGTGTATCACTCCGCTCGTCTGTGTTCGCCATGTAAAATTCCACTTCCTGGTTCGAAACTGTTACTACAGTAGTGTTAGCGACATCATCAGCAGATATGGCAAATTATACTTTTCAGGAATGTAATGTTTGGCTTAAATTATGAAGGCTTATCATACGAAGATGCCAATTTTACTGGAAGCATCTTTAACAGGAATGTACAAATCAGTGTGAGCTAGCTAGCCGATGGGCTATAAAGTGAGTGTGGTTTCTTCGGGGATCGATTTCCACTAGCGGAGCAAAAATAAACAGAACGGTTGGCCATATTTTGTCAGAAATGTCACTCACGTCCATAAAGTCCCCATCAGATGGCTTCTCGTTTGATTCCATATGCTTACGTATATTCATCTGAAACAGATATTTAGAGGAACATCGTGTAGAAGTGCTTCGACAGACACAACTGCAACAACAGTCAAAAGCGATGCCACACCCCCAGCAAATCTAAACAAACCTGACAGTAGCTTAGTGAGCTAGCTAAATATGGAGAATAGTGAAGAGTTTGACGAGAGACTTTTACTTACTCTGTTAAAGACAGAATCACACTCTCACTCAGGCTAAGAAAGCAAAATATTCCAGCATTGAAGATCCCCACTTTGAGCACGCCTCCGAAAAGCTCATACACCTTACACCTGTAACCTCATCGAGAAACGAAACCCTCTTCAAAATAAAAGGCACTTCAACGATTTTTTGAACAAGGGGATGGTTGGATAAGGGCAACGTGTGAAGAACGACTCCAAAAATGCACAGATGCACCATGTTTACTGCTTACATGCTGCAAGGCCTGCCTCGGGAATGGAGCATGTATATGTATGGTTCTAGATAAGATTTAAATAATGTTGACGTCTGTAGTAATTATGATTGATTTGCACAGGAAAAGTGATCTCTATACAAATCACAGAAATGGAAATGTCTTCACCATGTACAATTTGCTATATACAGCTCATTTTATGGACTGGAACAGACTGGCGTCCCATCCAGGGTGCGTTCCTGCCTCACACCCGGTGTTCCCGGGACAGGCTCCGGATCCACCGTGAACAGAATAAAGCACTTACTAAGGAGGTGAAAATGAATTGTGTCTGTGTAATGAAATCAAACACTCATTCCTTTTGTCCTGTGTGGAATGATGCCAAACTGCATTTAGGAAAAAAAAAAAAAAACATCAAGTGATTTGACTTCCTTTACTTGTTAACAATGTTAACTTCAAGCACAAAATTAGAATCAAAGCCTTGGCCGATCAGCTGCTATTGTGCTAAGTGGAAAATTGTGTAAATTAGACTTTTCACCAAATCTTTTATTCTTTAAGGTTAATTAGACTATGACTGATTGCTTCTCTGTGCTCTCAGCTTGTTGATTAATTTTCATCTGCCACTCTGAGATGGACGAAAAGCTCCACTGTGTAATCAGTGACTTTTTTTACTATGCAAGAAAAACTGTGAATCACTCTTTATGAACAAAGTGGCAGTCTTATACAAACTGCCATGTGCTGTGCACTGGGCCCGTGTGTGTTAAACCACTGAGTGTTTCATGAATATTTTAGTTCCAGTGAAACGATTCCCGATGTGTTTAGCTCGCTATCAGTCAATCACAGATGTATCTTGGAGCCAGGAGGCATTTCATGTGGCTTGTTTTACACAAATAAAATGTAATGCTACATTGTGGCTTGGGGAAGCTACAGACAAATGACATTCAAACAAATTTTATGACAGAACGATCCACATTTGTGTCCGCAGGGCTTCAAACGATGCATATTTTCACTGTAATTATTTTTTTTAAAATGTTTTATGATGGATTGTGTATACTGAGAGCCATTTACTGCTAAACACAGGCCTAAACGAAATAACTTGAAATGTCCATGATTTATTCATGGCCACCTGGTGCATAAAAGTAATTTCAAATAAAACACCTCCCTGGAAAAAGACTTTGACTAAGCTTTTGACTGTTAATTATATGCTTTTTTTCATTCATCAATACACTCCGGCAGTGTAATATATTTGTACCACATCGCTGTTGAATTCTGTTCAGTTCTTGATCCTGATTGTTCAGAAGGTGTTTAGTAATTTTCTATAACAGTAGTCCTGAAATTACTGTACACCAGACTGTAATTGAAGTCACAGCTTTATAATAATGCGCTAATTCTAGTACGTTATCATTTCCACAGTAGCAACAAATTCACTGATACTTGTGTGGCAGATGCTAATCCATATTATCTAAGACACTGAAAAAAAGTAATGTTATTTAACAAAAAAAGTGTAATCATTGATACACTGAAGTTTTCTTTAAGAGGCGTTTACTTACCATTTATGGAAGGAGTCTCCAGTGTCAGCACTTGAATTAAGAATCACTTAATTTTCTGCAACAGGAAGGTCTTCAGGTCAGAGGGCCTTTTGCTTTCTGTCTACTGGGTAAAAGGAGGAGCTGTGTAAGTTTTTGTTTTTTTTTGTCTAACTTCAAGGGAGAAAAATGAGAAGCTGGTGAAAGAATGACTGTTTATAGTTGCTATAGCGTAAGTGATAACAGGAACTTGTTTGTGGACATTCCACAACATTAAATGTAACACCTCCCTGACTTTCAGAAAAACCACACTGGATAGAAATAGTAACTTGGTCTTTGAGTGTGAAATCTTACAATTCAATTTAAAATCCTTATGCAAAAAAATTCCTTATGCATCTTGATGCATCATAATGTTTAATTTCTGCAGCCAACATTACGATTTTTTTTTCAGCATGACCATTTGCTGCATCTATCATGAAAAGCTAGATTAACTATATTTCCATTAAGGCCATCAGAACAAGTGTTCTACTTCTAGTCTTCTTAGATAAGGATATTGAAACATGGTTCCTAAAACTTTTTTGCTAAACTACCCTAAAAAGTGCTCTGAATATGTGCATGCCGTTTATAGCACATTTTCAGTTAGACATTTACACATATACAGATATACATCTAAATTATGCATTGTTTTTTTAATTAAGTATAAAATATTATCTGAGTTATGTTGTTGCTCAAATGTTGGTATAAAGTGCGCTACATAGGCACAAAGATGCCATTTTGTTATACCCTATAGCGTAGTATATAGACAGTTGGGATTTAGCCTCACTGTGAATTATTCCATGCATGAAGATGGATTAAAAATGTTATATTTTAATATCAATTCCTGGAAGCATAAATGTATAATCGAGCAACAGAAAAACAAAACTGAGGTTAAATAAGTAAAAACAAATCTGGCACCAAAGTGTGATACTGCCTCAGCTTATTCTTTGCTTTTTTGTGACACAACCTCATAGTGTAGCTTCAGTATTAATATTCACTCTGTCTGTAGCAGCATAGCACAGTAACCACATTAATATTTGAAGGCATTCATATGCTTAATTGTGTTTAAAATTCAAATGCCATGTTTAAGGCATCTTGTAGCTCTAGACTAGCGTTCATTTTTCATTACAAATGTTTGTTGACATTTATCTATAAGCCTGTGTAAAAAATCTGATTATGATATTTAGTGCATCGGTGCGCAGTTGGCCAAGAGAGAATCCAATACAGCTATATATTTTTTTCTTTCCATACAAATGATCACTACGTGAATATCAATATTACCTCTTTGTCTTCCTTAAATAATGTTGCTCATCACCAGCATTTCTGCTATGCTCCTTTACAGGGTGTCCCAAAAGTCTCCATACATAAGGGAAATGAACACTTTTTAGCAAAATGTCTTCCAAAATTTTTCATACTTAGCTTATATTATACAGTATATATATATTTTTTTCAGATAGCATTTAAGAATGCTGTTGACAAAAGAAGAACGTATTGAAATCATTCTCATGGCTAGATCTGCAAGCTGTCGCAATGTGGCGATGGATTTTAACAGGAAACATGGCAAGCACATCACACACGACACTGCTGCCAAACCTATTAACAAATTAAAAAAGGCTGGAAATGTTGCAGACCAACTGAGAAGTGGACGTCCACCAACATCCACTGAAGAAGGCACAAAAGACGTGGTGCTGGCTTACATAGTCCCCTATGTATGAAGACTTTTGAGACACCCTGTATTTCATGAAAACTGCTTGGAGATGGTCAGTTAAAAACCAGAGGAGAGAAACGCCTTGTCATCTTCACTGTTATTCACCATTGTGACTTAAAGCCCCAAAGATAAGCAACTTCATGTGGAAGACTCACTCAGTCTCATTCAGATGCACTTTTTCTACAAAGACACATGTTTGGCCTCAGACATGAGTCGAGGATTGTGGTGTCAGCTCATTCAGGAAGCGGGGCTTGTTTCATTCCCATACTGTCAAAACACATCTTTGTACTCATCTATCTGAAACAAACACTATCTGAAACAACACTAGTGATAGATCAAGCCTCGTAAATGTAGAGTTGTAGAGGTCATGTAGAGGTGAGATGTTTACCGAGAGGCTATAAATGAGAGACTGGACAAAACGAACGGATTTTTAAATCTCATTTCTAGCATGATGGTGAGAAACGACAAAGGCAACTGATTAATTTTTCTTAACTTCTTGCAAAGCTGCTACACACCCAGCCATGCTTTCTGAACTGCTTAAAGCTATTTAAAAATGTTTTAATTATTTTATTTTTTTTTTTAAATAGTATACTAGTCTGAAACAGTAGGTACGCTTCAGAACTGAGTATTGAGAAAAATCAAAATAAGAATGTTTTATTTATTCGCCAAGTACAGGGTGTACAAGGAATTCTTTTGGTGCAGCATCACATATAATACATGACAGCACAGTAAGCAGACAATACAGGAAAGACAGTGCAAAAAGTTCAATGCAATATGAAGGATACTGCTAAAAAGCAAAAATGTATTTATGTAATTGTAACAGTTTTATATCATCTCTGAATATAAAACTCCTTCAAACACATTAAACACCAACCAAAGTTCACTGCCAAACAATGAATATAAAAAGTAGAGCTGTAATCTTTAATTATTGTTCATGTCAAGCTTTTCAGTTTAAACTACCCATGAGACTCATTTATTTGGCACAGCCTATGACTCATTCTTTCACTTTACACTGCTTAGGACATCATTCATTCATTGGAGTCCAGACATTTATGCAGGTACTCTTGCACTATAAGTCAATATATCAGATGAATATCTGTGTTGGACTGTCAGATTATTTTAAACATGCGTTATGACTGTTTACGAATTTATTAGCTTAAGGAAGTATACGTGGTGTATGCAATGTGCACGCTTATCAACACTTTCTGCATGGAATTAAAATGAACATTTATTAAAGTGTTTGTAGCACTGTTTCAGGGAGCTTTCTTTTTCTTTTCAGTGCTCTCACATTTAAACACATACAGCATGATGACAAAGATGTGAGAAATACAACATAGCCTCTGCTGAGGATGGCCCCACATGGACGGCCTAAAGATACACGAGATTACTGTGGATGGTACCACTTAGAAACCATGAAGATGGCTTTGGACTACAATTGATATGAACAGATTTTCTCTGATGGCTTAGGACTACAATTGCTATGCACTCAAGTCTCCATCAGTGAACAGTTTGATAACTTCAACAAAATAGACTTCATGTGAAAACTATAATGAATTTCCTGGTTACACAATTGCACTTTTGGCCATGTAGTACACATTTATAGAAGGGAAATGTTTATAATCTGTCACCCAGATGAGGATGGGTTCCCATTTGTGTCTGGTTCCTCTCAAGGTTTCTTCCTCATATCGTTTCAGGGAGTTTTTCCAGACCACCGTCACTTCTGGCCTGCTCATTAGGGATAAATTTATAAATGTTAAATTTATATCCTGAATTTATATATTTCTGTAAAGTTGCTTTGTGACAATGTCCAGCGCTATACAAATAAAATTGAATTGAATTGTTACAGAATAGGCAAAGGCTTTCTGCCAATAGGTTTTTCAAGAGGACAAATACAAGATTTTTTTAAGTTAAGATTAAACCCCAAATAAAAGCCTCACTCATTTGACTTAAAATACAAACTTCTATATAGCTTCTCCTGGCACGTAAATAATGTGGAGTGCCTTTCTGTGTATGTCATCCCCTCAACAGTGATTACATAAGGGTGTCTAGTTACCAGCGCTGCAGATGGCATTTGTAATTGGAAATGACAACAGGACAAAAGAGCACTGGAGTTGCTCTTGAATGGTCACACCCATAGACACCAAACAGCAAATTTCACAAATAGCCGTTCTTCTGAAATGGTGACCTCCGGTGGTGAACTAAGGAGTCATGGTTGGAGTTGTTACAAAACCCCTACATCTAAGGGTGGTACCTCAAGCTGGAACCTTAAGTCTCTCAATTTTTACTTTGTTTAAAAAAATCTAAAGAGTAGAGAAGAGAGCTTTATTGTCATTCTAGCCATATACAAGTGTACAGTAGAATAAAATAGTGTTCTCCAAGGTCTTGAAGAACACTATAGAAAAGTCATAATGGTGTGATCAGCTGACATGAAGTGCACATTTAGAAAAGCTACAGTGCAAAAGATGAAGATATAATAAATATTGTGCAAATTAAATTACTGTAAATTAATAATAATGTGTGATTACTGGATTTTTTAAAAAAAAAAAAGATCTCTAAATCTTTTTTTTTAACAGAGCACAATAGTTCAGCCAGTCTGATAAACTACATTGTTAGAAAATACTAGAAAAGTGTTTTCCTTTTCTTTTCCATATAGTCAGCAGAATAATATGAGAGAGTTCTTGAAAACTGTCAAAAGTCATGTTTTTACAGCTCAGTCAGTCAAGTATGACCTGAAAAAATATTCAGGCTTATTTGAATTTCGGTTTTATTGTGTATAAATATGCTTTAAACATGCTAGGATATGTTACTTGACCTGTACATTCATTAGTTTTCATGTTCTGCAGTAAACATTGCCTTGAGTCCTGCACTGTAATGTAGTATGATGTTTTTCCTAAGCTGGAACAACAGAAACCTGACCCTGCACCATTTCAGGTCTGATTTACATTCACATCTACAGCATTTGGCAGATGCTCTTATCCACTTACAGAAGTGCACTGTTGTCTGTTTGGAAAAGGATTCCTTATGCCAGTGCAGACTGACCACGAGCAAGCATCAGTGTTTTAAATGTAATGCGGCAGCTACAGGGTGGCAGAAGTGAAAACGCAGCAGTGATGTGTCATCTGAGAAAACCCCTGCATGTCTTATTGATGAGATTTTGCATTTGAATAACTCCAGCACACAGCTTAAAACAAGCATTGAGTGTACTTAAAATAACACTTTAGCTAAATAAAGCACAATGCCCTTTATTATCTCCTTAGAGTGAATATCACACACACCTTGTAACTTAAGAGTTTGCTTTGGTTTGCTGATGAAAGTTAAATATAGGCTCAGTGAAGCTTGAAGTTTCATTTTGGTCCTCTCAAAATCCAATAAGCAAACATTTGTCCAGAGACCTTGCTAATGGGAAGCTTTCTAGCAGATGAATATTGTTGTTTTTCTGATTCCCTAACTGAGTTGTGTCTAATTAAATCCTGGATTTTGGTGTAGCTTAGTGGTTTCATCATTAAAAAAACAGCCAACTTTATTTCTGTAGGCTGTTGTCCATTACACAACTCAACTTTTCTGCAGTGTACTGTAGGTTTTTTCAGAAATCATGTGACACAGATCTATCCAGGGATCCAGAACATTTCACACTTGGTATTAGATTTTAGAATAAACCATTAGCAACTACTAGGAGAATAAAACCAAGTAGACTGTTAACTGTATTATTTTAGACAGACCCTATTCCAAATCAGAGAAAATAAAAATCCAGTAGCTTTGCACCTAGCTGAGTAAATATCTGCTCTGAAAGAATAAGGCTTTGCCTTAACACAGCAAAACAAAATGGTTGTATATTTCTGAGATGTATCATCTGCAGTGATGCATTAAAACAAAGTCATGGTGTGCTTGGTTGGTTTGATGTATTGATTGTCGGGCTCCAGCACATCCATGTAGTTGGATTGCTTGAGCAGCATTTCCATCCTGGGTGATATAGCTTTTGCTTTGGTTCCAAACTCATTTTGTCTGGAGCACTCTGGACCACTCATGGGCATTATATTATACAGCACAGAGGCTATTCACTGAACAAACATCATTTACACTCATTTAGAGTTGGAGTCCAGACCTATCCCTCAGTTTCACAGCTTTAATAAACAGATTAAAATATCAGTCTTGGCCTAAATCTATAGATCTTATTACAATGCCTTTTCCATTTGACTGAAGAAGCATATAATTAGATGATGAACAGACAGGGTCAATAGAGGAAACGCATGCATGCAAACGAAAGGTTCAGCAACTAGTGGAACAATATGAGCAAGAGTTTGCAAAGAGTTGATAAATGTCTGGATTATTTATAGAGAGTGTGCTGATTGGGAACAGATGGTGATGATTAGATGATTGAGGGAACTAGAATGAGGTAGTGGATCATGTGTGGATCAAGGTAGGGTTTGTAGTTTGTTCAGCTCAAGATTCTGGGAAATGGAGCAGATATATATATATACATAAGTATGGGCTAGTCAAATATAAATGTGAAAAAAAAACAGTGGAGACTTACAAATGAGTGAAAATATGTATAAACAGCTTATAATTCCCACTTTGAATGTTGGACTTTCTTAAGAGGTCTGACTTCCATTCCATGAGAATTCCATGACATCATTCCAACATGGACGCACCCATAGACCAAAGTAAGATCAAGAAATGAAAGCATGTTTTAAGCCTTTCAAGGCAAATATTACCTCTGGTTCCTCTCAAGATTTCCTCATGTTGTCTCAGTGTTTTTCTCTTGCTATCCTTGAATGTGTAACACGGCAAAAATTGTCAGTATAACACTGTGTTATATTACTCTGAATAGATATAGGGCTAGGTTCGACTCTTGGGAGGATAAAAAATGAAATTTGGGCCAAATGGTGTGAAGCAGCTAACAGCCAGCACATTTATTGCACATATAACAAAAAAACAAATAATAGATGAAACAAGTTAATATTTTGCTGTATTGTCCCAACACAACACTGCTGGAGTGGGAAAAATTCAATATTTAGTTCAGGTTGTGCATAACAGGTCCCAGAAAGCAAAGAGAGAGGGAAAAGAAAAAAGAAAATAAAATAATAAAAGTGTCCAAAAGTCCTTCACAAGTTGGTGTGTGTGTAGTGTAAAATGAATGTATGTATAAGGCCTTGTTTTATCCTACTACCCAGGTAGTGTGTGTGTAATGTAACAGCTTAGCTGTAGTTGAAAAGAATCCCAAGATGCAGACTGGTCCGATTTGAACGTCAGCAGTAGGCCCTACAGAATCACAGGGTCTGGCTCGCCATAGCTCATATAAGCTCACAGTTGATCATGTCACAGGATGGAATCAGACAACAAAAAAAAAAACAGTCAGAGTTCATAGAAATAACTTCTCAATCGAATATGAATTCCTTTTGAAACCCATGAACATACTCATGCACACCAGCTGCGAAGAGTCGTCTTCTCCTAATCGCTATGTCTCAGTTAACGAGATCATACAGCAACCCCTACAGGGAAACTGTGGTACTGCATTGAACTTAAGTATAGAACAGTGTAAAACTCTAGGGGGTTACATCCTCCCCTCCTGAACCTGCATGCTTTCATCATCTTTTCCAGGGACTTCCCAGGTAAGTCATCCTCTGTCAGGGTTTCTCCAGGTAAGAGATTTCTCTCCAGGATTTCTCCAGGTAAGTGCACATCTTCCCTACTTCCTGAAGGTATAAAAGGCCTTGCATTAGGATTCAATGTAGTCCCAAGTTTATCCTCATTCAAAGGCACTTCTCGAATAATGGTTATGGTAGAATATGATGTGTCTTGTGTGGTTTGAGGGAAATAATAATCCACCTCTTCATCATGGTCCTGGACTGGTTCTTGGACGACTTCATTTAGGTAATGGAATTCATTCACTAACAATGTCTCCCTAGGACAAGAGACCTTCTCCTTCCTCTCCTCTCTGTCACTTTCATCCGTGGGATTGGTGGAAGTCAAGAATCCACAAGCCAAAATTAAATCCCAATGAAGTTTTTCTTCTGGACCATTCGTTGTAAGAGGCTTCACTACATAAACAAGAGATTAATTTATCTGTTTGACCACTTGAAAAATTGTGTTGCTCCATTGATCAGTGATCTTCTGGTTACCTCTTATTCCCACATTTTTGACGAGGACACAGTCCCCAACATGCAAGGTGGATTCCCTCAAATCGTACCTTTATTTGTTACAAAGAGCCATCTTCTCACTGTGTTCAACAGCAATCCGGTAACTCTCTCGTAAACTCTCTTGCAGCTTTTTGACATACTCTGTGTGAGTGACTTTCTTCCCCCCTTCTGGTTTGATACCAAAAACCACATCTATGGGAAGGCTTGGCTGTCTCCCAAACATTAATTGATAAGGAGAGAAATCAGTTGTATCATTCTTGGTACAGTTATAGGCATGTACCAGCAGTTGAACATGGTCACGCCATCTCACTTTGTCTTCTTCGAGAGAGTACCAAGCATTTGAAAAAGTGTGTGGTTAAATCATTCTACGGGATTCTCGCGTGGGTGGTAGGGAGTTGTTCGAGTCTACTTTATCCCTAACAAGAGACAAAGATCCTTGATCACCGCAGACTCAAAGTCACGACCTTGGTCGCAGTGCAAACGTTCTGGAATGCCGTAATGCACAAAGAAGTGATTCCACAGAGTTTTGGCAACTGTTTTTGCTCTCTGATCAGCCGTAGGGACTGCCACTGCATATTTAGTAAAATGGTCTGTGATAACTAGGATGTTCTTCGTACCATGGCCATCTGGTTCTAGAGAGAGATAGTCCATACAGACTAGTTCTAGTGGCCTGCTGGTTTCTATATTAACAAAGGGGAATGCTCTTTCGGCCTTGGCCTTCCTCCTGATGCACCTCTCGCAAGTATTGACTTTGCGTTCTACATCTAAGAACATCCTCGGCCAGTAAAAGCGTGTGCGGACCAGATCTAAGGTCCGTTCTCCTCCCATATGACCTACTGAGTCATGCAGGGCTTCCAGTGCAATTTCCCGGAACTTCAGAGGAAGAACAAGTTGATAGGACAAACTCTCTCTGTTCATACGCTTTCTCTATAGTACTCCGTCAATGAATATGAATTGATCCATCACTCTGAGCATCAGCTGAACTTCTTGGGTTTCATGACGTCTGACACGATAAGAGAGTCGTTTACCGGTATGCAAGAGTTCAATCACTCTACTTATTGTGGGGCACCCTGACTGTTCGGCAATCCACTCTTGTGGTGACATTCTGGGGAGAGTGTTTGACCCAGGGAGTAAATCTCCCTGCAAGAACTCTGCTGGAATGGCCTCAGCATTCATGGCCAAACATTCCAAAGCAGCAGGTAAGGAATTTTCCTCTTTTTCTGCCTCAACAAGCTCATACAAATGATGTTTCTGGCAAATGGCTTTCACTGCCTCATTAGTGAATGAAGGTCTGTTATCTTCTTTCATGAACCGAGAAATGAACTGATGGATAAGGTCCTCCTCAGTTTTAGAACTGAAATCGATGTCGGGCTGAGGGTGTGGTCACTGGGACAGACCATTGGCATCTTGATTTTTCTTTCCGGCTCGGTACTGAAGGCTGAAATTGAAAATGGATAAGGAAGCAAGCCAACGGTGTCCAGCAGCGTCGAGCTTGGCCGATGTCAATATATATGCCAGCAGATTATTGTCTGTCATTATGACGAACTCTGCAAATAGTCATATAATTTGTCTGTTATTGCCCACTTCAAGGCTAAAAATTCCAGCTTGTGTTTGGGGTAACGTCTCTCACAATTGGATAACCCTCTGCTGCCAAATGTGAAAACCCAGAGATGGCCATCTTGCTCTTGGTATAAGGCAGCACCCAGGCCATGCAGGCTGGCATCTGTATGGAGGATATATGGCAACCTCGGGTTTGCAAACCCCAACACTGTGGCAGTGGTGAGTTCTTCAATCAAAGTCTGAAAGGTAACATCACACTCAGGTGTCCATCTACTGCCAAAAGGCTTCTTAAAGTCAGTATTAGAGAGAGGTTTGGACTCCTTTTTCTTTCGGGGTGAACAGTAACCAGTGGTCAGTGCATTTAAGGGCTTTGCGATCTTCGAGTAGTCCCTGACAAACCTCCGATAATCTCTAGTGAATCCTAGAAAGGATTTTAGCTCACTGATGTTAGTGGGTTTCGGCCAGGTGGTAAGTGCCGAGATTTTATCGGGGTCAGTCTCCACACCGTTTTTGGAAACAATGTGTCCAAGGTACTTTACGGACTTCATGAAGAACCGACATTTGTCTGGGGACAGCTTTAGACCAAACTTTTTTAATTTGTTCAAGACCTTCATGAGGCATTCCTCGTGTTCCTCTAGACTGCTTGAAAAAATGATTAAATCATCAAGAAATATAAGGATTTCTTTCAGATGCAGGCTGCCCACACATTTCTCCATAACACACTGAAAGGTGCTAGGTGCATTCGTCACCCCCTGTGTCATCCTGTTAAACTCCCAGAATCCCATGGGTGTCACAAACGCTGTCTTATATTTGTCCTCCTCTTCAACCTCAACTTGATAATACCCCGATTTCAGGTCCATAACAGAAAACCATTTAGATCCTGTTAGGGCGGAGAATGTCTCTTCAGTGTTTGGCAGTGCATAGGCATCCTTTATTGTCTGATTATTCAACTTTCTATAGTCAACACAGAGCCGAATGGAACCATTTTTCTTCTTCACGACAACTATGGGTGAAGCGAATGGACTTTCGGACTCCCGGATGATGTTTGCGTCCTTGAGTTCCTGAAGATGAAGTCTAACAGCCTCATAATCAGAAGGATGGATGGGCCTTACTCTTTGCTTAAAAGGGGTTGGGTCAAAGAGGCGAATTCTGTGCTTAACTGCCGTAGTGTGTCCGTAATCAAGATCATTCATAGCAAAAACCTCAGGAATGGAATTGAGCTTTTCTGCAATTCTGTTTCTCCATTCTTCAGAGAGAGGTGAGTCAGTGAAATCGAAAGTGATCTTGTTATCATGGCTGGCAGAACACATGGCATTGCAGCTAACTACAGTGGAGGCAGGTAGAAATGTTTGCTCTTTCTCCTCAACAGAAGAATCCTTCAGCAAAGACAGAAGAGATGGAACATAAAGCTCAGCTAAGCAACATTTTCTTGGAAGGATGATTTCGTGAGCTGTTTCATTCTGAAGAAGGATAGGAACTTTGAATGATGTTCTTCTGGGACTTGTGAGGACATAACTGCAAAGAAGTAAACCACCAGGGAGACTGGAGTGAGCGCATGGCTCTACCACAAGGGGATAATTTCCGGCGGTAGACACGCCTCTAACATATCCATCCAGGACCATCTTTTGACCAGCAGGACGTTCTGTTTTCCTTTCAATTTGACTTGCCCCACTCTGCCATTTTGTTGCTCAGTGGTGTATCTTTGCAACAGGTTCTGGACTAGAGGTGAATACAGGCATCGCCCGTTGAGAACAGCGTGGCCATTACTGCTTGTGACACAGGACTTGAACAAGGTATCTAGGGTGTTAGTGCCAATAAGTACTGGGATTTCAAGATTGAATTTGTAGTCGGGAATGACGAGTGCTAGCGTGGTGACAGTTTCAGCTTTTCCAGTGATATCTTCAGGGAAATGCATACTCAATTCAATGTAGCCCAAATAGGGCACAGTCTGCCCTCCAGCTCCTTCAACTTCAATGAGATCATCCAGAGAGAGGATTGGATGGGATGACAAGTGAGTATCATAGAATAATTTGGACACAGTTGTCACCTGTGACCCTGAATTGAGAATAGATACACAGGGCTTCCCTTCAATGACAATTTTAGCAGTGTATCTGGGACCTATAATGCTAGGATTTGACTCACTATCATTGGCTGAAACACTGGAATGGGCTTGACTCTTTATTCTTTCTTCATTCAATCCATTGGGACGCTTCTTTCTGCAAAGGGCCCCAGTATGTCCCATTACTGAAACCCGAACTGGTTTAACGGCATTCCGTTTCTCTTTGTCCAATCATCCTGTTTGGCTTTAAGCACTTTGTACTTCTTGTCTACTAGGGCTTTGTTAATGGAGCCTTGGCATAGTCTGGCTACATGGCCATCTTCTCTACATCTAATGCAGAACCATGGCTTCGGAGGTTTACTCGTTACTTGCTGCACATTTATCTCTGCTTTAGCTGGCATGACTTTTGGGCTTTCAGCTAACTCGGGCTCACATCCTTCTCTCTTTTTAGACTTGGAGGACTTTAACTGCATTTGCAGATTGGCCACTTGCTTTCTCAATGCCTCAGTCTCCAACAGGCAAGCTTGCAACACACCAGGGTCGCCATAAGCAGAGACATTAGTAGCAAACTGTGTGTGACTTGTAACCTTATGCTTCGAACCGCCTATGTGTCGCTGCATCCTATCAAGTTTTGCAACTCTTCTGTCCTCTTCAGTTCAGGTGGTGTCTTTGCTTTAGACTCAAGCTGAATGGTAAGTATCAGGGAATGATCCCAGCACCCCCGCTGGAACTGTTTCAATAAGTGGCTATTTGTGGAGCTTTACTACGCTTTACTGCTTTACTCCGTTCCGCCTGACAGCAGTGCTAAGTATGGTCTGCAGTCTCTGTAAGTAGTCAGAAGCTTTCTCACCCGTGTCCCGGTGAGTATTTAGGAACCTGGCAAAGATCTCATCGCCATCCTCCACCAGCCTATAAGCAGAATCAAGAAGTTTCACATAATCCTGTGGAGGGGCAGTGGAACCAAGTTGCTTGACCACATCTGAGGCTGGTGGTAAGAGACTTTCAAGGATCCTCCTCCGCTGAACATCTGGAGGGAAAGAATCTTGTAGCAACAGGTCAACATTGAGGCACCACGTATCAAAGTCGGCTTCACCTGGGGGTTTTGGAACTCGGCCTAGAAAAGGAAAGCAGCCATTTTGAATGTGCTTGCACTGCAGAAGTGTCATTTTTAATGACATGTTCAACAACTATGCGTTGCACCTCAGGTTGGTTTAATTCATCAGGAGTAAGTGCATTCAGTGCAGACTTTGGAGTCCTTTTCCTCACTACTGGATCAGATTTCATTTTTGATCTTTTAGGCTGTGATTTCTTTTTGTACCTTTGTAGTATGGAAGTGCTGTGGTCAGAAGATGTCATATCTGAACCAGCATCATCACAACTGGTGTCACTTGAATCCAGGGAAGAATGTTCAGCTTGGGCATGCGACTGTTTATTGAGTGGGGCTAACACTTTGACACTATCTACATGCCAGGTAACTGTGGGGTTTCACATATTTTTTATCTCTAGGGGAAAATCAGGCTCCATGAGTGCAACAGGAGTCTGTGTATCAAACTCTACTACTACAGTAGACTGCCCTGACTGTACAGTACTGGGGGTTACTCTCACTACTTTCACCAGGCAAAAAAAGAAACAGTCAGTTTTGCTATACACTGAAGACATTTGTTTTTGAGTTTAAAAGATGAATACGAGACAATATATCAAAATATCAGCTTTCATTTCCTGATATTTACATCTAGATGTGTTAAACAGCTTAGAACAGGAAACCTTGGTCACAGACTACCCAATTTTTAGGTGAGCAAAAGTATTGGAAGATAGTCTTAAAGTAAATAACACTTAATATTTGGTTGCATATCCCGTACTTGCAATAACTGTATCTGAAAAATCTGATCGATTTTTCTTCTTTTCTCACCTTCAAAATGGCTTGCTGTTCTCCCTTAGACAGCTCTCTGGTCTTCATGTTGGTTTATTCTTTTTAACAACAAATACAGTTTTCACAGGCAAAACCCAGGGCTAAAACCAAGAGGAGACATTCAGAGCTATTAATTGTTTAAACAGTCATCTAACAGGGCACACCTGGGCAACAAGAAACACAGTCACATGTTCCAGTATTTTATGATACTTGAAAAATGGGTGGGTTCAAACAAAAGGTGTCACGTTCTAACTTGTTTAACACATCTATGTAAATATCAGGAAATGAAACCTGAAACTCTATCATCTCATATTCATCTTTTGATCTCAAACGCGATTGTCTTCACTGTATAACAAAAACAAAAGAACTGCCTTGCCGTTGCAATACTTTGGGGGGGGGGGGGGGGGGGTTGTTATTAAATATGTTTTTTTTTTTTGATTTATAAATTAAAAAACACAAAAAAAAAAAATTTTAAATT